>JAODAL010030147.1:0-50444 GCA_025379985.1 Phyllomedusa bahiana | reverse complement strand
GGGAATTGCAAAAAGGGGCCATACCACCCCCCTTTTGTCGTGTATGTGTCGGCCCCTTAGGCGGGGTCCCACAGCATATGTCAAAATGCTGTCCAAAATCCGATGGATTTGACATTGCATCTTGGCAACTGTAGTCTTTGCTGCACTTTGCCAAACCCGGGGTCGGTTTTTGGGTTTCCCAAGAAAACCAGGGGGAAACAAGCACGGATTTTTCTTTGTTTTATGCAGCACGGTAATGTCGGTTTTTTTGGCGATTAAAATGATTTAAATCCGCAAACCCAAAGGGTTTTTCTGCACTGTGTAGACAAAGCCTTACACTGTAAACTTGAAGTGAATGGAGATGGCAGGAGAGGAAGAGGTTCGGCACTGACAGTTCAGCATCGATACAGGAATAGGCAGGCTTCAGTGAGAAGAAGACCCTGTTAGCTCCCGGACATAAAGCTGGAGGAGACAAGCAGCAGTTGCACTACACTCAGGGCCGCCAACAGAAATTTCAGGGCCCCATACAGTTGAAGCACCTGTGCCCCCCCTGTAATCCCTACCCCCAAAACCCCTCACCCCCCTCCAACAACCTATCACCCTCCCAAAAAAAAAGGCCTCTCGAACAAAAATGCCCCCCTTTACCAGATAAAATAAGGGAAAAAAAGAATTAGGTGTAGTACCAATAGGGGGGGCCTACGTCTGTCTCACACATATGTAGTCTAGCAATCATAGACACATGGCTAAGAGCTCTATAATACCCCCCACCAGCCCACATAAAATACCCCTTTTCCCACGTTTCCCTTGGTCACCATCACCACCCTTTTAAAAAAACATCGCAAAAAAGAAAAAATGTAACTCCTATCACAGGGTCATTTTTTCCCCCTTTTTCAACAGGGACAAATGTACGTACCATTATCTAAGCCAATATAACCCAGAAAAACCCCCCATATGGAGACCAATAGGGTCCAAACCAGTTGGGGGCACACACTTACAGAGAAAACAGCAGATCCCGTATAGAAATAAAATAAACCCTTTAAATCCTTTGACCCCGGGGCTCTTATCTGAGAGTCTTTGGGCCCCCTTTTTGCTAGTTTGCGGGTAGTTTTGGGCCCCTTTAGTTTGTAGTAATTAGGGCCCCCTTTAGTAGTTTGAGGTAGTTTTGGGGCCCCCATAGTTTGCAGGGAGTTAGGGTCCTTTTGTTGTATGTAGTTAGGACCCCCCCTTTTGTTTTCGTAGTTAGGGGACCCTTTTAAATTTTGGAGTTATGGCCCCCTTATTTTTATATTAGGGTTCCCTTTATTTTTAGGTAGTCAGGGCCCCCTTTAGTTTGTAGGGAGTCAGGGTCCCCTTTAGTTTGTAGGCAGTTAGGGCCCCCTTTAGTTTGTAGGTAGTTAAAGCCCCCTTTTGTTTGTAGGGGTTAGGGCCCCTTTTTAGCTGTAGGGATTAGGGCCCCCCCCTTTTTTTGAGGAATCAGGGCCCCCCTTTTGTTTTTTAGGCATTAGGACCCTTTTTTTAGGTAGTCAGGGCCCCCTTTAGTTTGTAGGGAGTCAGGGCCCCTTTAGGTAGTTAAAAAAAAAACAACAAACAACAACTTACCTTTCTCCCGCTTCCGGACGCTCCAAGCTCCTCGCTGGCTTGTAGTGGCGCCCGGCATAGGCGGCGCGGTGATGTAGCCGGTGCCTGGCAGGCTTAAGGCCTAAGTCCTTAGGCCTGCAAGCGTGTACAGTGGAGCGCCAGCGGCGCTTTCTTCTGCTGACCCCGCGCAGCCCGGGAGTCGAGGACCTTAGTCCCTGACTCCCGTACCCGGTCTCTGAGCGCTCGGGACACAGGCCACAGGGCCCACAGGAGTTTGGGGCCCACTGAGGGATCCACCTACCCCCTCCCCCCCCCCCCTCCCAGTGTGCCAGTCCGAGCCTGGTTCAGCAGCTGCGCCACCGGGCACCACTCTGTCATGAGAACTAAGGGGGCCTGCTTGCACCGGGCCCCGTACAGGAGTACCCCTGTCAGCAGCCAAAAGTAAGTTCACTGTTCAGCAGCTTCTTGGGTTGTTGATGTGTAGTCAAGTTGTCCAGCATGCGCTCCACATTCTAAACAAAGAAACAGCTGTACAGTGAACTGGCTCCTGCCTCTGAGCACTCTGGACAGAGGGCCCGGGTGTTCTGATGCAGAATGCGGCAGCCAGGCCCCCTGAGGCGGCGGGCCCCGTAGCGATTGCTAAGGCGATAGTTCAGCCACTGATCACATTAGATGATCCCCCTTCTGACGGTAACCCGGCTCTTGCCAGTACTCAACACACCAAGGAGTTAGTGTCAGCCTTGTCGTGACGAAAAACATCGCTGACTGGCACCAAGCCTCAGCAACAGTAGAAGATAAGCATCTGTCTGATACCTCCATTATTAACACTGGAATAAATTGGTAAAAAAAACAAAAGAAAAAAACATTTATTTAACCCCTTAAGGACCCGGCGTTTTTTTGGGTGACACGTTCGTTTTTCCCTCCTCGCCTTCTGAAAGCCATAACTTTTTTATTTTTCCACCTACATAGACACATGAGGACTTTTATTTTGCGGGACAAGATGTACTTTCTAATGGTGTTATTCACTATACTATAGATATACTGGGAAACCGCAAAAAAAATTGTGAAAAAAACGTATTTCCGCCATGTTTGCGGGGGTTTTGCTTTTATGGCGTTCAATCTTCGGTCAATACAATGTGTTTTCTACAGGTTTATATGCATCCGGCAATACCGAAAATGTAGGGTTTCCTTTATGTTTTGGTACCGTAAAAAAAATTCCAAATATTTTCTATCTTTGAAATTTGCGCCGCGGCGCCGTTTTGTGCGACCAATAACTTTTTTGTACCAACACCTACGGACGTCAGTGAGGGGACTGAAGTGCACTTTTTATTGCTAGCATTTGGAATGCATGCGACTTTTTTGATCATTTTTATTCCATTTTTTGAGTGACATAAAATGACCAAAAAACGCAATTTTGGCGTTTGGAATTTCTTCTACGGTGTTCAGCGTACAGGATAAATGATGTTATATTTTTATAGATCGGACTTTTTTGGACGCGGCGATACCAAATATGTGTAACTTTTTATAATTTTATTGTTTTTATTTGTAAAATTGGGAAAGGGGGGTGATTTGAACTTTTAATACTTTTTGTTTTGTACTTTAAAACTTTATTTTTTTTTTTTTTCTGTAACATTTAGTCCCCCTATGGTGCTTGACCACTCGGGGGCGCGATTGTTAATACAGCCTAATGCATTGCATAGGCAATGCATTATGGTGTACAAAGATGGCGGTTTCCCCACTTCCTGTCTACGGCCGGAAGTGAGGCAAACCGGGACATGGGAGTGTCGGGAGCGTTCACAGGGCTCCCCACCACCATGTCCGGTCGTCGGATCGGCGCAGCATAGCTGCGCTGATGCCGATGACCGTAACGATCGGTGCACGGCACCGATCGTATATTCAGTCAGACGCCGCGGCCATCTTTGCTGTGGTGCCCTACGGTTTAAAACAGCCCCAGCGGGCGAAGCCACCTCCAGCGTGTTGGCCCCCGGGTGTAACTGCGTCAGCCACTAACACCGGGGTGGCTGTGCGGGGGGGTCGGGAGCGATCCCCTGCAAACCCATTAGGGGCCCCTGGGCCGTACTCATACCCCCAGGCCCTTTAAAGGGGGTTTTAAAATAAACACCCCCTGGCACAGCCCTCGTTTTCTTTTTAAAAAAATTTATATGCATTGGGGTCCACAATCCAAAAGTTTCCCGAAGATTAGTGTTAAACTCCATCCACTGTACCGTTGAAGATCATGGTGGTGACTGATTATCTGGGGGTGCAAAGGATGAAGTACAGGTCACGCGACGCAATTTAAAGGGTTTGGTTCTCTGTCTCCTCTCCTCCCCCCAGGAAATTGTGCTTGTACGCTGGGGCCCTGTGTCCATTACTGCCCCTACTCCTACCATTGGTTTATCCCAACACAAAATTCACCAAACCCCTTGTACCCCCTGACCACCGTCTATTCCCTCACCCCCACCCCCCCCCACTTATTTTCCCCTAGAGGGGTTTGTAAGGGGGAAACAGTTGGGGGTGCGGAAAGGAGAAGTTAATTGTTTGTGTGATTAATTTTGCAGGCATGACCAGGAGAAGTTGTCATGGCAATCTGGAAAGAATGGAGAAAGGGAAAGAGAATCATTTGCATCAGAGAAGACGTCTAAATGTAACTGTATTGTAGTCACTAGTATATGTCTGCAAAACCTGTATACAACTGGTATCTACCTCCATATGGTCACTGTATAGCAGTAATATATGTCTGCAAAACGCCTGTGTACAACTGGTACATACTCATATATGGATGATGCGGTAAAAATATGTCGCAGTAGACTGGTACAAGGGATTTCGAATATTGGTTGTGTAACAGGTTTTTTCAGGAACAGAAGTTGGTAAAGTGGGCATGGGGTGGTGGTAATTTCAGTCACTATGTGGTGGGGTGATATGTACTCGATTAATGTATTATTCAGCAATATTGGTGGTGATTTGATCATGATGTGGTGGTTTTTTTTCAGTCTTTGTGAGATGATATGTGGGCATGGTGTGGGGGTTTAACAGTCCTATTGGGGGTGATATTTGGTCATGGTGTGGTGGTGTTATTCAGTCACTATGTGGTGGTATTTGATATTTGTATAGTGGGATATTATAGTCTTGGGTTTGGTTTTGTAACAGTATGGTGTATTTCTTCCCGTAAACGGTATTTTATTATTTTTTTAAACAAATTTTATTAAGAGACACAATCATTTCATATATTACCACCTACTGTATCCAAAAAACATAAGTACAAAATTTGATAGATAGAATTAGACAAATAAAATTGTACAGTCCACAAAAAACTTTGGGCACCGTAAGCCGATCGATCACCATAATTTCCCCCCCCACTTTACCACTTACCCTACCCCTCAACCCATAACTGAACCCCAACCATTACCTTGCCATCATCTCCCATAAACTCTTACATTAGATTCCCTAGAGTACCCCTTTCATTTCTCTATAAGGTAATACTCCCTAAACTTAAAGGTTTTATTTGGGCTAATTGCTTGGTCTGAATAATTTTTAGAAATAAAATGCCCCCTTTTTTGTAGAAAGCCTTGGGTCTCTTAAATATTTCTCTCCCCCTAAAAATTTTTCCCGGAAAACCCTTTTTCGACATTTTTTATTTCGCTCAAAGGGGGGTTCGGTCTAACCAGTGTTCCCCAGAAAAATTTCTTCGCTGCCGCAATTGATGTTTTTCCCCTTATTTTTAATACTGTGTTTCCCTTCCAGTTACGGGGGGGTCCGGGTAACAAAATGGAATAGATAGTTTTGGGGGGTTAACAAAAAATTTAAACCCCCATGTACCCTTTAATAAACCCCTGCCCCCTTCCCAAAACCCTTTCGCCCTCAGGGAAGCTTATGCAGGGGTGGAGTTTTCCCCCTTCGAGCACATTGGGGCAGTATGCAAATACCCATCCTGTTTTTTTTAGGGGGTACTTTAAAAGGGGCTAGAGGAGTTATGGCCAATCTAAAAGAAAATTTTTTCCATTGTTAAATTTATGTTGTGCGACTATAGAAACCCATTAGAATCTTTTGTTTAAAGGTCTGTACCGGATTTGGATTTCCCCAACCTTAAAAAGGTGGTTTCCAGGGGTTTTCAGACCCCTTCCTACAAGCCCAGAGAAATTCTGGATAGTGAACCCCTTTTTCCCCCTTTCACAGCTCTAAAAACTCCGTTGTTCCCCCCGGACCGGGGGGGAGAGATTGGTTCTGCAGAAAATTTCCAATTTTTAAAAGAAACCCTTTGGTTTTTGGGCCTATCTATTTTCCCTTTTTTCCTCCCTTTGAGTAGAGAACTTCTGAGTAGTAGAAAAGTTCCCAATTTCATGATCCCTCTTTGCCTCCAGATTGAAAATAATTTGTTAACTCTCCATGGGCTGAAAGATGGAGTATCCCACAAGGGTAAGAAGTTTGATATGTACATAGGTCTCTTGAATAGTTTCCTGATGTGCCGCCATGTAGCCAAAGTGTCTCTCAGGACCAAACTCTGCCTTACGTCTGTGGAATGAGATTTTAGCAGTGTGTGGATCAAAGACACCAGGCTGTTAGACAGAGCCAGCTGTACTTCCAGACCTGTGTTAGTAAACACCTCTTGACCTCCCAGCCAATCCCGCACGTGTTTCCACATAGCTGCTAGATTGTAAAGTCTAACATTTGGTATCTGTGCTCCCCCCTGTAACTTCCCCATAGTTAATTTCTTATAACTGATTCGCGAACGTCTCCCCTTCCAGATAAACTCAGTGAAAGCCCTGCAGAGACTCGTAACATCCAAATGTTTAAGTAGCAATGGAATATTCTGTATAGGATAGAGAAGCCTTGCAAAACTCACCATCTTAATCAATTGGATCCTCCCCATAATGGATAGTGGTAAATCTTTCCACTTAACCAGTTTGGCTTTGATTTTCGCTATCAATGGAGGGTAATTCAATTGATATATCAGCGAACCTTTAGTACCCAGCTTCACCCCCAAATAAGTCAGTGTCTTCACTACCTGTACTCCTCTCAGTCTCTGCCCAAGTTGGTCATGAAACCCCAATGGCAACAATTGACATTTCTCCTTGTTGATTTTGAACCCGGCGAATTCCCCAAAGCTGTCTAGTATCCCCAGTACTATTCCGGTTTGGCCCACAGAGTTATTTAAGAACAGAAGCATATCATCGGCAAAACAGATGACCTTGACTTCCCTGGAACCCACCTTGATCCCCTGGGAAGCGTCGCTATTTGCCAGAAATACTGCTAGAGGTTCTAACGCAATATTAAACAGCATGGGTGAGAGGGGACACCCCTGCCTTGCTCCTTTGTGTAGAGCAATTGGTGTGGAAACAAAGCCAGGAGTGTGCACTCTAGCCCGCGGAGTCCTGTACATTCACGTCAGATCATTTCTAAAATTCCTGGTGAATCCCATCTTGTACAGCACTAAGTTTAGCCAACTCCAATGGACATTGTCGAAGGCTTTCTCCGCATCTATTCCCAGTAAAGCCGGAGATGAACAACTCTGATAGCTCCTTACTACCATATCTAACACCGTCATTACTGTCCTGATGTTCTTAACAGCTGATCTACCTTTCACGAACCCCATCTGATGTGGGCCTATCAATTTGGGCATTAGAGTAGACAACCTGTTAGCTATCACTTTTGATAATATTTTGATATCTTGGTTGATCAGTGAGTTTGGCGGTACGATTCGGGCAGAGAGGGTCCTTCTCCTTTTTGAAAAGAACCTTGATATATGCTGTGTCTCCAGATGGGAGCATGGTAGACTTGTCAATAATCTCCGAGGATACACTAGCCAGTGTGGGGGCCAGTTCTTTCGCAAGGATCTTATAGCAGTCTCCGGACAACCCATCGGGGCCTGGAGCTGTAGACGGAGGAATATTTTTGATTACTCCCTCTATCTCCTAGTTTTCTGATAAACAGCATTCAGCATGTCCCTGTCTGCCGATGTTAAATTTTTCTAAGCAGGATCTCTAATGAGTCTTCGCCTTTAGATATATTTATAGGGCTCTTGATGGTATAACTTTTTATAGAATTCCAATAGGATGCCATTGATCTTTTTGGGGTCTTTCTCTAGATTGCCTTTTGTGTCCTTCATACAAAGTATTCCGGACGGTCCCCTGCGTGCTCTCACCAAATTGGCCCAAAGCTTCCCTGACTTGTTGCCATATCTAAACAATGTAGCCCTTAGACGATCTCCATAGAGAGTTTCCAGCCGCCGCTGCTGGAGTTCAAATTCCTCCCTGGCTGAATGCCAGGACTTCTTGTTGTCTGCGGTGGGACTCTAAACAAACTGCGTATACGCGTTTCTCAGTAGATTCGTGGCTTTGTCAAACTTATTTTTAAGAGCCTTTTTTTTGGCAGCCATATACGACACGATTCTACCCCTAAGGACCGCCTTCCCTGCAACCCAGAACAATCCCAGGGTCATTTTATGTGATTCGTTATCTTTTTCGTAATCCTCCCATCATCTCCGTAATAGCTCTTTGAAGTGGTCATTCGCCAGGAGGGCGCTGGGAAATCGCCATAAAATATCGGACGCTTTGGGATGCAGATCCCTCAAAGTGATCACCACAGGGGAATCGTCTGAGATGACCAAATCCCCAATTTCAACTGAGTCCACCCTTCCCCTTAGTGTGTCATTAACTAAAAAGTAGTACAACCGGGACCACGAGATATGGGCATGAGAATAGTGGGTGAATTGACGTTCATCCGGATTTAAATTTCCCCCATATCTTTTGCCCTGCCGTATCCAGAGCTGCTTAGTAGTGTGTCCCCCAGAGCACCTGAACCTATCTGGAGCCAGTCCTTCCCGGCTTCAGCATCATTAATCCAAAATTTAAGTCCCCCAATCAATATGTTGCTTTGCCATCCTGTAAATAAGGATCTGATCTTGTTAAAAAAATTTCCTTGTCCCCGCTTTTTTTTGGGGGATAAAATTCATTAGAGTGAGATTTTCCTCCGGGGGTTCCCAAAAACATCTTTTTGACCCTGCCCTCTTCGTCCGTTTCCCGGGGCCAAAAAAATTACAGGGGGAAATTTTGGGTTTTAAAACACTACGACTCCCCTTTTCCCTTTCTGCCGCTGAACCTCTCATCTCCCAGCCAATTTTCTGAGGCGAAAAAAAAATCTCTCTCGGGGAGATGTGCCTCTTTAAGCAACACAATATCAGGTTTTGCTTTTAAGATACAGGACCCTTGTTCTTTTATGGGGGGGAAAGCAACCCTTTATATTCCATGTTATTATTCGATGTTTTTTCCCTGGTTGAGATCTTTCTAGATTATAGAAAGATTGTGGCAAACGTACATTCCCTGCCTTCCCCCAACCAAGTCTCACCCCAAGAAACTAAACACTTGTCTGAACTCCTTCCATTTTCCTTTAACCTTTCTGACTTCTCTTTTTTCGTGCATTTTTGAAGGCGAAAATTGCTTCCTTCCTGACAACTAGTAACCTAAATAATCTACTCCTCTACCCTCCCGTCCTCTAAACAGTCAACTTGCAAGAAACACATCCTATTAAACTTATTGTTGCATAGCTGCACAATTAAACCTCAAATTTCTAATTTAGAGAGTATTGGACTAATATACCATAACCTTCTGTTTGTCAACTTGGTATAAAAGACAACACTATCTAACTGACATGTTCGTCAGAACCGCTTGACTCCTCAACCCAGTCCTAAGACTTTAACCTGTGACAGTTCATCTTTTTCGGGGGATTTTTATATTTTCCCTTAGTGGGTAGTTTCCTGTCCCCCTTCCTGGCGCGTTTGGTTTGATTTGCCCTGAGTTGATTCTCCTTCCTTTTCCAGGCTCTTCTTTCCAGGTTTTTCCCCCAAGGGGCCCCTTTTTTTTATGCGTTGGGTCCTTCTGGGGAAAGTCCTCTGTTTTCCTTTGCTGAAAGTTAAATAGAGGGGGAAACCCGGGTTTCGGGAAAGATTTTGAGGACCGCGGGGTATTGCAGGTTGAAGGGTTCTGAGGCTTGACCGGGGCCTGTGCACACTTTTAGAAAAACTGCCCCCTTTTTTGGGGGACACTTCAAACCAGTATTCCGCAAAGAGAAGGATTTTATCTCCTCAAAAGGGAAAGAGCGCCCTTTTGTGGGCCCCGGGATGTTGCGTAGCTGAGGGTTTTTTCGGCATAGTCCCGGGTATTTCAAAAATTTACTGGGAAAGAGGGGCTAGCTGTTTGGAAAACCCCCTTTCTGGGATTGTTAGGGGGCCCCAAACCATGTGTTCCCTTTTTACCTTTAGGGACGCTCCGGACCCCGTGCTTGTGGGATTTTTTTTGCACCCGGGTTTCTGGGAAAAGTTTTTTGGGGCACAGATTCACCCCTTTAAAACCCCTTTTAAACCCAAATTATTCCTCGGGGAACCCGGGTTTTCTAGGGTCCCCACTTTGTTTTTTTAGATACTCGGTGGTTTTTATTAAAATTTTTCCCTTGTAATTCTGGCCCCTAAGATGTCGTCCCCCACTCCACTGACTCTTTCCCCTTCCCCTTGGATTTGGGTTGGTGTGTGCCTTTAACTCAGATGTATAGCCGCTACCGGGTTTATGTAACTGCAGCTTTTATTGAATTAGGGTTTTGGGGGCCTCAAAAGGGCTAAAAGTTGGGGCTCAGTTTGGCACTGTAAGGGCCCTTTGCTTGCGGGAGCGTTGACCCCCGGCGCATCTCCCCCATTCCCTCCCCCTTATGCTGTGGCCCTGCCCTGCTGATCCCCGGGGCGGGGATGGCCCCGCGAGCCTGTGGCTGCTGGCCCCTGGGGATGTGTATGAGCCCCCCCCTGTACCTCCTGCATTGTCTGCCGCGTCCACCTCCTTTCTGAGTCGGACATTATCTTGTGCTGAATTATCTCCACCTCCTTAGTGGCGGGGATCGGGCCCATCTTGGGCTGGCTTGTTTCCTCTCTGTCCCTTTGGTATGCTGCCACGGGCCCCCCGCTTAAAGGCTGGCGCACCGGCTCAGAGTGCGGGCCGCGGTGATGGCATAAAAGTGCCGGTTTGTAACCCGGTAGGGGGGGTATCCCTCTTAGGACGGGGTCCGGAGCCCTAGCAGTGCTGCCGGCCATGCCGGCAAAACAAAGTCTATAGCGGTATTATGTGGTCACTGTAGGTCCATTATATATGTATCATCCTTAAAACCTTGTCTTATGGCTATTTGGATGGATTTATACCATGTGTGCAGGCGTGGTTAGACTTGTATCCTTGTGTGATGTAATTTGTTTGGGTGTGTTGGGAGGCATGTCCTGGTGGGATGTCATGTGTTTGGGTGTGGTTGGAGCCAGGGGTCTGATTTGTCCCTTTGTTCCAAAAAAATTGGGAGGTAGGGTAGGGGGTAAGTAAAAAGGCCCCTTCAAATGGGAAATTCCCCCCCCCCAAAAGGTAGGTAAATAGCTCCCTCGTAGTGGTCACAGCCTCCTCAGTAGTTAGGTAAGTTGGTAGGTATATAGGCCCCCCAGTAGGCTGCTAGGTATATAGTCACCCTCAGTCGGTAGCTATATAGGCTCCCCCAGTAGGTACACTACCGTTCAAAAGAAATGTCCTTATTTTTGAAAGAAAAGCACAGTTTTTTCAATGAGGAAAAATTAAATTAATCAGAATACACTCTAAATGTTGTTAAGTGGTAAATGCTATTTAGAGCAAACATCGGGTTGTTAATGCAATATCTCAAGGGTATAGGGGCCCCATTTCTAAAAAACCATCCTCCATGTTCTAAGGTACATTTTTTTGTAATGTGTAAGAAACTATTGGATTTTTTTGAAACCCTTGAAAACCCTTGTGAAAAATATGTTAGCAAAAAATCGGGAAAACAGTTTTACTTTCCCTGTGAAACGACAGTCTATTTTTGTGCGACGATGAAGGCTATTCCATGCTAGAAATTGCCAAGAAAGAAGGATTTCCTACAACAGGGGTTTTCTAACCTCCCTTCAGAGGAGAGCACAAACGGGCTCTAACCGGTAGAAAGAAAAGTCCCTCTAAATGGAAAAAAATTCTTGGCCCGCCTCACTGTTCAACTGGACTTCATTAAAAATGTACCCCAAAAAACCCAGTGCCAACGTCTACATGAAGAGGGACCCCGGGATGTGGCTTAGGGCAAGTGGAAAAAAAAAAAAAGCCATATTTGGGGACTGGCTAATAAAAGGAAAAGATTAAAAATTGGGCTGAAAAAACACGGGACTTTGGGACAAGGAAGATTGGAAAAAAATGTTATGGAAAATTGAAGTTTGAGGGTTTGGAAACACACAGAAAAAAATGTGGAGACGCAGAAAACGAAAAGATGCGGGGAAAAGAGTGCCTGACACCATCGTCAAAATGGTGGAGGTCATGTGATGGTCTGGATTGCTTTGGTGGGGTAAGTGGGGTTTTGTAAAAGGGTTAAAGGGGATCTTGAATAAAAAAGGCTATCACTCCTTTTGCAACGCCATGCCCTACCCTGGGGACAGCGCTTGATGGAGCCAATTTCATTTCCCGCAACAGGCAATACCCAAGGTACACCCCAAATTATGCTAGAACATTTTGGGAAAAAGCAGGCAGCTGGGGATTCTTCTTAATGGAGTGGCCACCCGCAGTCACCAGTCTCAACCCTATTGATTGTTGTGGAGCAGTTTTACCGTATGGTATGCAAAAAATGCCCCCTCAAAAATCCCAAATTGTGGGGGGGGCTTCTGGAAGCATGGGGGAATTTTCCAGTTTTTCTCAGCAAATTAAAGTAGAATGCCAAAGGGGCTGCAATGTGTAAATTCTGGGAAAAAGGGGGCATTTTTTTAGAAACAAAATTTGAATAGAAAATTATTATTTCAAATAAAAATCATTATTTCTAACCCTTTCAATGTCTGGGCAGTTTCTTTATTTTGCAACCATTTATAATAAAAGAGAGTTTTCAGGGGGAAAAACAAAATTGGCTGGGGGACCCAAAATTTTTAACTGTAGGTAATAGATATAAAGGTCCTCCCGTGGTTGGCAATATATTGGCCCCTTAGTAATGGTAGTTAAAGTCACCTATGTATCCGGGGTTTTCACCAGTTGGTGTAGGGGGTCTAAGCAGTGATTGACACATTAAAGGGGTTGTCCCGCTACAATGATTGGGTTTTAATTAAAAGATCTTTAAAAAAACAGCAGCTTTGCAATATATGTTCATTAAAAAATGTCCTATGATTTTTGATTTAAAGCCCTGTTAGTAGTAGTACATCAGCTTCTAAAATCTCTATAGCAGCCCATCTGTTGATCCTTATCTCACTGGCTGTCAGGTCTGTATGACTCATCACCTTCTGAATACAGGTCAGAGCAGAGAGCCTCTCCTGCACAGAATGCTTCTGTAGTGGAGGGGGGGGGGGAGGGCTCTGGCTTCTGTGTCTGTGCTGCCGGGATTAACCCTGTGTGTGCCTGCGTCCTCCTGCTCTCTACACAGATTGAGGAGAGAGAGATGAGGGCTGATCAATAGATGTGACAGCAGGGGACCCTGTGTGTTACTTTAATCATGAGGGTGTCTGTGGAGCTGTGATATTCTAATACTATACAGATCAGGGGGCATGTGAACGCTTCATGCTCTGCTGTACTAGTGACACATCCTGAGTATAGTAACACTTCACAGCTGCCCTGTGTCTGTTCTGACAGGGTCTGTTTGTTGCTGGAGATGTGCAGATTTGTATGCTAAGCAGGGAACACTTGCATCCCCCCTGCTCTGCTATTAGCATACACAGCTTCACAGACCTCTGGCTCCACACTCATAGATCAGCCCTCTCCTGTCTCCGTGGAGCTAACAATACAGCTGATCCAGGAGCCTGCAACAGACCTAGGCAGGCACACACAGGGTTAACTCTGGCAGCAAACCCCCTCACACCCCTCCACCCCCCTGCTGTATAGAAGTTATGGAGGAGAGCTGTCTGTGTGCTGAGGGGAGGGGGGAAGAGGGAGGAGAAAAAGGCAGACAAGAAGGCACACCCTCAATTCAACTGCCCGGCATAGGATAGGCTGAAGTTGTAATGAGACAACTCCTTTAACTCTTCTCTTCCTAGCTATTCTTGTTACACTTACATAACTGCAGGAGATTTCTAAAGTGCACTATAAAAGGCTACAGCGCTCTTAAGAGTGAAAGCTTTTCTTTTAGTTAAGTAAACAAAGTCAGTTGCTAGAGATAAGACTCTGCAGGAATTGACTCACCATAGATGAACTGAATGAGTGTTAGCAGCCTTAAAGGGGTTTTGCCACAATCTCATTTCATACCTCCTGCATCCAGCTCTTCAGCTCTGTGTGTTCAGAGGGTGGCGTGTTTTGGGTTTGTTTGAATTGCATATCATGTGAACCCAGCAGGATGACATCACCAGGCCTTTCTCTCTGTAGTCAAAAAAAGGTCTGTTTATGTAAGGAAATTTTGAGTAATGGAGGTAAAGTTTTAGCCTCCAGGGACAAGGGTCCTAGTTTCGAATGCCTGCAGGAACCAAACCTGTGGTTTTTTTTTCTCTTTACCAATGCACATACCTGATTGAGGTTTCTTTTTTATTTATTTGCACTGTTTGACTAATTACTAAGGAGGACAGAGGATGGGAGTAGAATGACAGGACCTGGCTTTTGAACACTCAGTAGCTGCCTGAGAGGAGAAGTGATGTCTGAGCATGTCTGACCAGGACTGAGGAGCTCTCGTCACTGGTCGTATCTCCTGGAGACAAGCTGTAAACAATGGATCACTAAAGGAGCAGCTAAATCAAAAACAGTGCAGAATTTTTAATAATAATGAATTGTGAAAATGTTTGTTATTTCATTTGCAAGCTTCCCACGTCAATTTTACTTCAAGGCAAAACCCCTTTAAGCAATGAGAGATTAGAGTGATCAGAGAGAGGTGGGGAGAGGTGGTCGGTAACCAGATAAACGTGCACTCTAAGAGGAGATAAAATCTTCTTTAGCTCCTGGCCAAAGAATGATTAAGAAAACAATGTATTTGATAAAAGTCTTTATTTTTCTTTCTCTACAAGTTAAAAGCTAATCCTTGTAGTGAGAAAACTTCTTTAAGGTCCTCCATTGGAGTTGATTCTTGGAGCTTTCCATTGAAGTTAATTCTTGGGGCCAATCGGTGGGGTTGATTCTTGGGGCCCACCCTACAGCTACTGTACATGACTCTTGCCGGGGCCCCATGGGCGTTATTCCTTCCCCAGAAAAAACCCCCTCTGTCCTGAACCAGGCATCCCCCAAACGGCTCCAAGAGCGGGAAAGTGGGGCCCGTCCCCAAGTACTCCATTTGGTGAAGAGGCTTGGGGCATGGGTTTCGGCCAGGCAGGTGAGTCACATCCCATGCAAGGGAGCAGCGAGTGCTTTGTCAGGGGAGTGGGGAGAAGTGAGTATTATTTTATTTTATTTTTTTATCAGAGCCTATACACTTACCTACATACTTACCGATATACCTGTTATGTACTGGAGGAAAATATGCCTCCCAAATTTGGGGGGGGGGGCTTTTAGTAAAATTTTAAATACCAAGGGGGCTACTTAGCATATCGCACAGGGGGTCATTGAAGCAGAATTAGCTCCAAGACCAACAATTATCCGTAAGAAACCTGATTTTATTTTTTGCTTATTCATGTATCTTTTTATCTTAAGTGTTCTGCTTTCTCCCTTCTCACTTGTAAAGTTTTCAAATTGTAATGAATATTCTTTTTTGAGAAAAAATTGCTCAATGTACTTTTCTTAATCAAAAGGCAATTCACCTTTTTAAATTTTGGGAAAAGATGTTCATTTTCTTTATACTTTACAAATATTTACTATTTGTTTTGCATGTATATAAAAAATTTAATAAATACATTAAGTGGTGGGCTGTAAAAATCTAAAAATGAGGAACACTTCCAGGGGATTTTAATACTTTGGCACTGTAGATTACTTACTGACAAGCCTTAACCTTTTGGAGCTCTGTAGCTTTGTAATATTTTACCCAAACTCCAAACTCTTCCCTTAAAAAAAAGTTGAAAAGCAGAAAGATATACAAATCTTTTGAAGCACTACCCAGCCCCCAGGAAGTTTCGCCTGAAGCTGCTTTTGGTTCTGTGAAACAGCATGGTGAGACAACCCCTTTAAGAATCTATAAGTATCTATAATTTTCATCATTGTTAGATGAGGCATGTTACTAAGTTATAATAATGTCAAAATAATGTGCGTCAGCACAGCAACATTTCCCAAAACCAAGACTTGTTTTAAAAGTTTTCACCATTTTTATTGCACACAAAATAGTGGGCATTATATGGTAATATTATTAAGTGCAGACCTGAAATCTGCTGCATACAGGAAAACAGCAGAAAATCTGCATGTACATTCTGTAAGTTGTAGAATAGAGGAATTGTGGTGGAAATTACGTTGTGTCTTGGAAATTTTTGTTTTCCGAGTTCCAACAGGACCAAGGGGGAATTGGTGTTTACGTTATCAGGGACATTGCTATATCACGAAAGCAGCACAGTAATTAGAAGGTTGGTGAAGCAAAGTGATTTGCTTGGAGTGGATGACTCCCTGTACTTTTCATCTTTGTCCACATCCTCAGGATTCCGGGACATAATAATTGAACATAAAATTTGGGTAAATCTAGTTGTGATCCATCGTGTTAACTTGTTTGCTCCATAGATGCTGCCCTTTTAGAACATATTTCAATAATATTTATGAATATTTTAATTACTTTGTAAAGTTCTTGATGTGTAAAGTATATATTTTACAATGTATTTCCATCAGTGCAAACAGTTAGAATGGACTGATTCTGAACAAAAATATTTGTATTTATTTATTTATATCTTTTTTGTAATTATTTGTTTTGAACAACCCTCATTTAAAGGGGTTTTGCCACAAAGTAAAATTGACACGGAAAGCTTGCAAATTAAATAATAAATATTTTCACCATTCAATGCTCAGGCATCACTTCTCCTCTCAGGCAGGTACTGAGTGTTCAACCCCAGGTGCTGTCATTTTCCCCCTGTCCTTTATACTCCTTAGTAATTAGTCAAACAGTGCAAATAGATTAAAAAAAGAAACCTCAATGAGGTATGTGCATTGATAAAGCGAAAAAAACCCACAGGTTTGATTCCTGCACGGATTTTAACCTAGGACCCTTGTGCTGTGAGGCAAAAACTTTAAATCTGAGCTACATTGTAGCTATTCACAGCTCTCTACATAAACAGAACCTTCTGTGACTAAAGAGAGGAAAGGCATAGTGATGTCATCCTGCTGGGTCACATGATATGCAATTCAAACAAATCATACACTCCCTCTTCTGAGCACAAAGAGCTGGATGCAGGAAGAATGAAATGAGATAATGGCAAAACCCCTTTAAGGAAGATTTTTAGTAATCAACCGTAATGTATGAGGGAGCCAGGAAGCAAGTGCCAGCACAAGGAAAAAGAAACAATACACTGTTCACATTGACATTTATGAGCTGTATATGTGAAGCACAGATACATGATTGAAAATAGCTTTATTCCATTCATCAAAAACAAGCATACAATATACTGTGGCACAGCACAGGCTGGAATAAATATTATATGCTCACTGAAGCACAAGAGCGTAAGTTACAGAAGAGGCAAGGATCCTAAACTATACATTACACACTGTATAACAACATTGTGATATAGCTACATGTCAATCAATAAGCAACAGACAAGATATAAGGGATGGGGAGTGGGAAAGAGGGAAGAGAGAGAGAGGAATCAACAAAGCTGAAGTTGGTTTCCTATTCACCTGTTTTTTATTCACAGGAAAATACTTTTTGGTTTTTTAAAAGGGAAATAAATAGGAAAACTTATCAGCGTAATAAATGTCATTACAGTGATCTGGACCAAGGAGAAACAAAATGAAACCAGCTTGGAAAACACTGACAGCTGGCATAAAATGGGCATCAAAGCAGAAACTAAAATTTATAGAATTGAAATGACTTTGTGCCACTGACCTCAAACCAAGAGGGATGCCTCACATCAAATTCAGTTTAGTCCAGCTTTGCCCAAAGTGGTTTTGGGCAGTAAAACTGGCATTAAAGTGGGCAGATGGGCAGTTTTTTTTTATTAGTTTGAATAGATAACTGGTGTTTTTAAAGGGTTAAATGACTTTGGACCACTGATTTCACACTGCTGTCAGACCAAGAGAGATGCCCCACATCAAATTTAGTTTGGCTCAGCTTGTCCCAAAGTGGTTCTGGCAATTAAAACTGATATTAAAGATGGGCAGACAAGACATTTTTACTGATTTTAATAAGTAACTGGGGTTTTTTAAGGGTTAAATTATTTTGGGCCACTGATTTTACATTGTCATCACACCAAATTCAGTTTAGTCTAGCCTGGCCCAAAATGGTTCTGAGCATTATAACTGGCATTAAAATAGGCAGATGGGCAGTTTTTACTGATTTGTATAAGTAACTAGTATTTTTAAAGGCTTAAATGACTTTGGACCACTGATCTCACAGTGCCATCACACTAAAAGGGATTTCCCACATAAAATTTTGTTTGGTCCAGCCTGGCTCAAAGTGGTTCTGGGCATTAAAACTGGCATTAAAGTGGGCAGATGGGAAGTGATTTTCTCATTTGAATAAGTAACTGGTATTTTTAAAGGGTTAAATGACTTTGGGCCAATGATCTCATACTGTCATAATAACAAGAGGGATGCCACACATCAAATTCAGTTGAGTCCAGCCCAGGTTCTGGGCACTAAAACTGGCATTAAAGAGGGCAGACGGGCAGCTTTCACTTATTTGAATAAGTAACATGTTTTTAAAGGGTTAAATGACTTTAGGCCACTGACCTCCCAGGGTCATTACTCCAAGAGGGATGGTCCCCATCAAATTCAGTTTAGTACAGCCTGATCCAAAGTGATTTTGGGCATTAAAACTGGCACTAAATGGTCAGATGGGATGTTTTTATTGATTTGAATAAGTAACTGGTGTTTTTAAAGGGTTAAGTGACTTTGGGCCACTAATCCCACACTGCAGTCATACCTCCCAGTGTCATTACTCCAAGGGGGAGTCCCCACATCAAATTCAGTTAAAGGGAATGTGTCATCAAAAAATGAGTCATTGTTTAAGTCCCGTTTTTATGTTAAACACATTTTTTAGGAATTTTTGGTTATGTTTTTTTTAATTTTTCATATCACGTTAAATATTTTTTAATAATTCTTAAGTCTTGCAGTTTTCACTTTGGCCACTATGCCTTCTTTGCACTGCTTTAATAGCAGCCAGAGAGATGCTTTACAGTAGCTTCATGCACATAAGAGACTTAAGACTAATGCTGTCCCATTGACTTCTACAGGAGAGTTTTCTAGTCATGCTCAGTGACCTGGGAAGCAGTCAGTGTGCAGGAAGGTGAAAGGGTGAACTGTGACTATCTCCTCTTGTGATGGTGGTTTCCCGTGTTATCTATTCACACTGGTGTCTCCTTTCAGTTTGACCCTGCTTGTGTTAAAATTGAGCAGACAACTGAGAATCTTTCTGTACAGAATCGGAAGTGTCAGACTATTATTAGGCTAAGTGGCCAAAGTGAAAACTGCAGGATTGGAAACACTCTGAAACTGAGCTGCACCATAGTGGCAAAGACCATACAGTGGTTTAACTAGACAGATTCCCCTCAGAGCAGGCCTCACTATGATCGACCAAAGAAGTTAAGTGCATGAGCATGAGATTGTCATTTCAAAATAGACATATGAGTGCTGCCAACATTTCTGCAGAGGACAAAGAGGTGTGGGTTAGCCTGCCAGTGCTCAGACCATACGCACTGCATCAAATTGGTCTGCATGGCTGTAGTCCCTGAAGGAAGCCTCCTCTAAAGATGATGCACAAGAAAGCCCGCAAAGAGTTTGCTGAAGACACGGCAGACTAAGAACATGGATTACTGGAACCATATCCTGTGGCCTGGTGAGACCAAGATTAACTTATTTGGTTCAGATGGTATCAAGCATTTGTGGTGGCAGCCAGTGGAGAAGTGCAAAGACAAGTGTGTCTTGCCTACAGTAAAGCATGGTGGTGGGAGCATCATGGTTTGGGGCTGCAAGAGTGCTGTTTGGGTGAAGCTACAGTTACAGTGATGGGAACCATGAATGACTACATATATGTGAAAATAATGATGTAAGAGCATGATCCCATGCTTTCAGTATTATGGGACACAGCGCTGTATGGACTTGATAAATAACCTCATATACACACCTAAAGACAACCACTCTTGCTAAGAAAACAAGGTTAAAGTTGCGCTGGGACTGGTCTCCAGACTTAACCTATGAGGCATCTGTGGGCATCCTCAAACGCGAAAGTGTTTTTTTTGAGCAGCAGAAGGTACTCTAAACATACCACCAGTCCGTAATGTCATCATGGTGGAGTTGAAGAGGATTCTGGTGGCTACAATCTATGAAGTTCCAGTGAACTCCATGCCTAAGAGAGTTAAGGCAGTGTTGGACCATTAATGGTGGCAACACTAATTATTGACACTTTTTTGGGCTAAATATGTCCATTTTCTACTTTGTGCCAGCGGTTTAGACATTATGGCTCATTTGTGTTGAGTTATTTGATGTGCGCACAAATTTTACACTGTTATACAATCTTGTACACTGACTATTTTACATTGTGTCAAAGTGTCATATCTTCAGTGTTGTCCCATGAAAAAACAAAACAATATGTATAAAAAAGTGAGGAGTGGACTCATTTTTGTGGTACTATACCTAAATGTTAGTGACTCCTGCCAACTACTGGACTGATTGACTGGGCTACCCAAACCCAATTTCTTTATAATACATGCTTTTAACTTTGACATTTTGTTTTTGACCAAAATAATTGTACTTCTAACTATTTCTTTTTATCCTGATTGTACTTTTACTAAATATACAGCCAACCCAAAGAGGAGAAACTAGCCTTCAATCCAAGAGGGTAAATGGTAAAAATCCACAATGCTTTATTTAGAACCTATAAAAAAGGTTTGTATACATACATCACCACATAAGCTATGGCCTTGACAGCATTTAAACAAGTGCTAAACATGCTAATGAGTTTCGGATTATTTGATTCTTACTTGAATTTACCTGACCCAGTGTAGCATAATTATCAGCACAATCAGGATCATAGGTCAAAGATAAACATGTTAATTAATACATATAGATGGCCAGTAGTTTATAGAAAAAAACAATTACAAAAAGAATAACAATAATCATTAAGGGCCTCATCTATGAAAACTTTCTAGGTCTAAGACTTTCTTGTGCTATGCACAATCGAGCACTCCTTTCATTTTTTTCACGAGAACTATTGAATGAAAGGGGAGCTCTGATTGGTGGCTATGAGCAACAAAGAATGTCTTAGACCTAGACAGTATTCGTACATGTGGCCCTAAATGTTGATATTGATAGGTAATGTCCTGCCTTATATTGAGATTCAGTGGAGTCTGTGTTCCTAAATGAAAATCCACCATGTTTCTCGGCTACTAGGAATACTCCAGATAATCACTCACGGGACTAGATATGGGAATGTTTGTCCTTGAGCCAATCAAGTGCCTCCTCCTTAACTAAAGTAATGTTAAAGGGGGTAGTAAATTGTACTGTCTGGTTGGTTCTTACCCTTGGTATTAAAGGAATCACATTATTACCCATTTCCTATCCACAGTGCTCTAACAAGCTTTTTCTAAATAAATTAACCGTTTATAAAATATGAAAACAGATAAACAGTATATATGACTGAGAAAATGGAAATACAACTCAAAATAATAATGTGATGAACGTAACATAATTTGATCCAAGTTGATCACTGGGTCATGTGAGGTCAACACTCCTGTGCATAGGAAGTACGCCCTTAACAGGAGGTTCTGCTTCAAAAGAAATTTACTGTTCATTTCACACGTTTATCAGACTTTGTGGGACCAAAGGTGTCTATAGTCAGAGTTAAGGTGATGATCAAAGGCTTGAGCCAGACTCTCCAGAGCCGTGATTTCATAGACTCAGGGGTGGGGAAATACGGAGAGCTGCCAAGTAGGATAACTGAAGATGAGCTAGTTTGGTATTAGAAGGTAGCTGGGGCCTTATGAGTCAGGTCGATGCGTTCAAGGAGCCACCTTTCTGTGGTCTCCCTGGGAGAAGGTATAACCTATTCTAGTTCATGCTACTTGGATCAGAGGGGATGGGGCGTTAAACCATCCTAGGAGCGTGAGAGGGTCTGACCAGCTGGGTTTAAAGGAATGTGCCAAGTAGTAGTTGGGTTTTGTCTTCTGAGTGGGGGTTATGATGTGTAGCATATCAAAAGGAACCAGGAACTTTCTTGCATCACGCGCCCCTCATGTGGCTGCAAAGCGCTAAGACTTAACATCAGGTAACTACTTGTCTGCTGTAACCCCATAACTGTATTTGCATATCTTACTATTGTATATTTCTGTACCCACTGTGTATGTAGTGTCTTGTCTAGTGTGCCTTTAAGGCAATTAAATATTGGAACTGCTGCTCTTTTTTTATTAATCCACGAATCCACACGTCCGTGTTCTCGGTTTAACATTATACACTACCTGGGCTGGTTTCTGGCCCGATATAATCCTGTTAATGGACCAGGCTTATATCTAATGAGGAACTGGTGGCAGTCTACCAGACTGGCAGAGTCCTTTTTCACTGGTGCTAGTGAGAAGGGGTCTTTTAGATGGGCAAGGTTGTGGACGAGTGTTGTGCCATGCAGGCTGTCAAGTGGGCTACCCTCTCTCACTTCCTTCCTGCCCTTGCATGGACAGTTATGACCTTATGTACCCATAGGGGGTGTGGAACATCACATATACATCACGTTTTGGGTCTTGTGTCAGACTGCGGCCAGAGGGTCCTTACACGTCAGTCAACATACAGGATGTTTGTGACAAATAATAATGTAATAATCTGATTATTTAACAAATAATTCTAGAATTTTTAAAAAAATATTTGCAATTAAAACATTTAAAAGGAGCACAAAAAAGTGCTGACCTTAGTCATGCATTAAACTGAGGCATTCTCTTGTCTACAGTCACTTGTATGCAGCAGCGAAGGGCAAGGACATATTGATTACTTTTCCACACGCTGCTTGCCTGGTGTCTGGAGACATATCATGCATATCACGTTCTGTGATGTTTTTCTCTATGACTTTTTGAATCACTTCACCTCTATTGTTTTACATCGTACCACATATCCAGCATCAGAGCTCAAACTAAGATTGCAAATTTGCTCACGGATTTGGTGGCAGATGCAAGGCACATTCTCAGGCATAACAAGATTAATAATATCCTTTCAATGTTGTGCGACTGTCCCTTTGTCTAAAGAATGCTTAAACATTTAGCCATTGATCAATCTTCCTTTTCACCTGATATGATTAGAACAGTTATAGGGTGTTAGAGGACAGAGGCACCAGTGTCTTATTTATAACTCTCTGTATTTAACAAAGGAACGTTACAGCTAGAACGTGTTGCACCGTCTGCTACTGGGGTTCAGTGGTGATCAATACATTTTATAGCTGAATGAGTATTTCTCAAAGGTCATATGATAAATGACTGCAAGCAATCAAGTCTTTATTTCGGTATTATGCCACGAAAGGGAAAACATGCTTTCATAGTAGATGAGTTACAAAGCAAGGTCAGAGCCCATACTTTAAGTAACTTGTAGACTGCCAATAGCAGAAAAAGCAGGACAGACTATAAGGGCCGGTTCACACGGCTTATTCAAGCCGTAATTGCCCGCCGGCCCCATAGACTTTCATTATCCACGGCGCGTATCCCATCGGGATAATGAACATGTCAATTTCTCCACGCCTGGCGTATTCGCCGGGCGGGGAGGAGAGAACGGAATCCATAGTTCTGTGGATTACCGTAATGGCTGGGACAGATTCCAGCCGTATTGCAGTGCAGTACGGCGTGCAATACGGCTGCAATCCGTGCCCAAAATAAGCCGTGTAAACGGCCCTTAAGGCTGCCACAAGGGGCCTTGTAAAAAGATGGCCACATTAATGTTGCTACTTGTTGGCAAAAACTAGTTGGTACAAGGGTCCTGGAGAGTGTGATGGAGGGGTTAACAAACACCACAGCCTTCAGTTCTCAATGTCATCAACAAGTCAATTTGGATATTTGCTATGGGGCACCCTTCCAGTCAAGTACACCACTGGGTGTTGGTAACATTTATGGAAATGCAGTCTATTACTTCTATAAGAAACAATGATATCGCTTCTCAACCAGAAAACTCCAATCATCTATTAACAAAAAGACAACACATATGGTGATACAATACACACTGTAACAGAACTAGACTTTAGGGAATGTCATTTTTAAAAAAAAATATTGCTACAGACAATGTAATATGTACAGACCCTTATCCTATATCATCTCCGATCTGTGTCACAACTGCTGTTGTGTGTAAATATTCCCTCAGTGTGCCATGCAATGCCTAAAAATATTGCTTTTTCTGTGATAATTATGTGTGTGAATTTATTCAAAGCAAATATTACACCACAGAATGACACTGCATCCTTTGAAGCATGAGCGTAACAATAGCAACCCAAAGGTTGAGTGGGCCCACTAAGTTGCAAGAACATTGTTGCTTTCTGTAGGTAATAACACACTTGCAGACTCCTGCTACTTAGTACTGCTGTATGGGTTCTCTAATATACTTTTAATTATAGCAATGTATGCTGCTGATTCAGTTTCCTTTAGGTGCTGAAGGCCCATCTCATTTTGTTTTAGGGCCCTATGAATTCTGGTTACCATAAGTCTGGTTGTGGAATAGGTTTTTACATTAAAAAAAAATTGTTTTTAGGATTTATAATATAATTACAAAAGCTATGATGTGTCGTGGAGGCACAGAAAGGCATATCTGTGACACACACAAAACCAAAGAGGATTTTAAATGAATATGATGCTTTTATAGATGTAAGAAGTACACTATATAATATGATATTGGGTATTTTATGTTAGGGTTAAGCCATAAAGGACCTGTTACCAGGTAACCAAATAACCAGGCGCTACTGAGAAACTAGATGGTACGTACTTTTAGTAAATAGCAGTTTTATAATAGAAAATAAGCTGAATTGTACCAAGTAACAATAGAAGCATTCCTATAATGAACCTTCACCGTCATGGAGAATTGTTTTAAAATGGTATGTTTACATGCAGGAAGACACAATTACTCTACAATTAAGGGTGCGTTCACACGGCACAGACAAAATACCAGTACTTTGTCTTTTTTTGGCACGTAGGGGGGCGGCTTTTGTCCGCGGTTTGTGGATTTAAGCCATCCCCCTTCACATTGACATGTTCATGTTCTGCCCAAAAACCGGGCGAAAGAATGAACATGTTATAAGTTTTTAGGAACACTGGCAGTGTAAAAAAAAAGTCTGGCAAAATATTTATTTAGTGTGAACTACTGCACAGATTTTCTATTTAAGTCTATGTAAAAGGTTGACAGTCGATTTATAGATGCTTTTCAAATCTGAAAACCATCTGAAAATCCGACTGAAAACCCATGCCGTGGGGACATGCCCTAAGGCTATGTCTACACAGCACAGGTTTCCATCAGATTTTCGGTTGTTAGTAATTAGAAACCACTGAAAAGCTGATGGAGAACTTTTCACATAGACTTCAATACAAAAAAATTACCTGCAGTCTACACAGGTTTTTTTATTTTTTGGTGTGTTTTCAAAGCTGGGAGTTTTAAGAACATGTCGCTATTTCTGCCTAAATTATGTTTAATATTTACTTTTTAAGTCTATGGCTATGTCTTTTTAGTATTTAGAAACTTTTGAAAAGTTTTTTCTCAAAAACCTAAACAAAATAACCACCCAAAAACTTGTCAGAAACCCAGCTGCTTTGGACAAAACAAATGACATAATACTCAGGTTCAAAGAAGTTTTTATGTTATGGTTTTCGACAAGTTTTTTGTCCTATGCCATAGCTTAAGGGTGTGTCCACACAGCAGTATACAAATATCTGCCGGATTCTGTTTAAAGAATCCGGACGGTACTATGACATCTTTTCCGTGGATTTGGAGGACGATTCTGTCTGCAATTTGCAGATTCGCCCGTCCCCCTCAACTACTGACATGTTCGTGTTCTGCCGGAAAACTGGAAGAATGAACATGCTCTACGTCCAGTCTGCCTAGCAATCACTTCAAGGTTTAAGTTAAGTGTGCCGCAAACACATGCTCCAAATATCTGAAAATCTCTGGGGAGCTCCTCTAGATTCATAGGTAAGTTTGTAAATGGGTAAATCACTGTTAATAAATTGCTTCCAATGTCCGAAGGAGGGCAGTTTTGGCAGCTTCCAATTCAGAAGAATTGATTTCCTGGCATAAAATATTAATAGCCTATATAATTTACTTTCCTTTTTGGTCAAGATGAGCTCCTCCACCAGGCCTAATAGACTATTGGCTGGGGCACCCAAAGTGTAATCCCAATTTCTCATTTAAGAACGCATGGACCCTTGACCAATAAAGTCGAATAGAGGGGCGATCCCAAACCATGTGAAATAGTGTTACACGCACCATATAGCATCTGGTACAAGTTGCCATGGGCAATTTACATATCTGGGCCAGTCTAGATTGGTTGAGATACAGTGCCTTGCGAAAGTATTCGGCTCCCTTGAACTTTTCAACCTTTTGCCACATTTCAGGTTTCAAACATAAAGATATAAAATTGTAATTTTTTTGTGAAGAATCAACAACAAGTGGGAAACATTTGTGAAGTGGAACGAAATTTATTGGATATTTTAAACTTTTGTAAAAAATAAAAAAAAAACTGAAAAGTGAGGTGTGCAAAATTATTCTGCCCCTTTAAGTTAATACTTTGTAGCGCCATCTTTTGCTGCGATTACAGCTGCAAGTCGCTTGGGGTTTGTCTCTATCAGTTTTGCACATCGAGAGACTGAAATTCTTGCCCATTCTTCCTTGGAAAAATAGCTGGGGTAGCCTATCAGTGAGGTTGGATGGATGAGGTTTGTGAGCAGCAGTTTTCTTTTAGCTCTTTCCACAGATTCTCGATTGGTTTCAGGTCTGGACTGTGACTTGGCCATTCTAACACCTGGATACATTTATTTGTGAACCATTCCATTGTAGATTTTGCTTTATGTTTGGGATCATTGTCTTGTTGGAAGATAAATCTCCATCCCAGTCTCAGGCCTTTTGCAGACTCCAACAGGTTTTCTTACAGAATGGTCCTATATTTGGCTCCATCCATCTTCCCATCAATTGTAACCTTCTTCCCTGTCCCCGCTGAAGAAAAGCAGGCCAAAACCATGATGCTGCCACCACCATGTGTGACAGTGGGGATGGTGAGTTCAGGGTGATGAGCTGTGTTGCTTTTACACCAAACATATCTTTTTACATAGTGGCCAAAAAGTTCGATTTTGGTTTCATCTGAGCAGAGCACCTTCTTCCACATGTTTGGTGTCTCCCAGGTGGCTTGTGGCAAACTTTAAATGAGACTTTTTATGGATATCTTTGAGAAATGGCTTTCTTCTTGCCACTCTTCCATTAAAGGTCAGATTTGTGCAGTGTACGATGATGTTGTCCTATGGACAGACTCTTCCCACCTCAGCTGTAGATCTCTGCAGTCATCAGAGTGATCATGGGCTTCATCTCTGATTAGTCTTCTCCTTGTTAGAGATGAAAGTTTAGAGGGACGGCCGGGTCTTGGTTGATTTGCAGTGGTCTGATGCTCCTCCATTTCAATATGATCGCTTGCACAGTGCTCCTTGGGATGTTTAAAGTTTGAGAAATCTTTTGTATCCGAATCTGGCTTTAAACTTCTCCACAACAGTATCACGGACCTGCCTGGTGTGTTCCTTGGTTTTCATGATGCTCTCTGCGCTTTAAATAGAACCCTGAGACGATCACAGAGCATGTGCATTTATATGGCGACTTGATTACACACAGGTGGATTATATTTATCATCATCAGTCATTTTGAACAACATTGGATCATTCAGAGATCCTCACTGAACTTCTGGGATGAGTTTGCTGCACTGAAAGTAAAGGGGCCGAATAATATTGCATGCCTAACTTTTCAGTTTTGGGGTTTTTTTTAACAAAAGTTTAAAATATCAAATTAATTTCGTTCCACTCCATCTTTATGTTTGAAACCTGACATGTGGCAAAAGGTTGAAAAGTTCAAGGGGCCGGATACTTTCACAAGCCACTGTATATTCTGTAGCCCTTTAGTTTATATTAAAGGGGTTTTGCCACGAAGTAAAATTGACGTGGGAAGCTTGCAAATGAAATAACAAACATTTTCACCATTCATCATTATTAATAATTCTGCACCATTTTTGTTTTAGCTGCTCCTTTAGTGATCCTTTGTTTACAGCTCGTCTCAGTGCTGGTTGCACATGCTTAGACATCACCTCTCCTCTCAGGCAGCTACTGAGTGTTCAAACCCCAGGTGCTGTCATTCTACTCGTGTTCTCTGTACTCCTTAGTAATTAGTCAGACAGTGCAAATAAATAAAAAAAAAGGAACCTCTGAGGTATATGCATTGATAAAGAGAAAAAACAAACACCGTTTCGGTTTCTGCAGGGATTTGAACCTTGGACCCTTGTGCCTGGAGGCAAAAACTTTACCTCTCAGCTCCTCACAATGCTTTACATAAACAGACCTTTCTTTGACTAGAGAGAGGAAAGGCCTGGTGATGTCATCCTGCTAGGTCACATGATATGTAATTCAAACAAATCACAAACGCCCCCTTCTGAGCACACAGAGCTGAAGAGCTGGATGCACAAGGTATGAAATGAGATTGTGGCAAAACCCCTTTAAGTAATCTCTTGAGCTTATTACAGTGGTCTTCCATGAGAAAAACAGTTCCTAATTATGGTGGGACTCTAAACACATACCTACTAATATATACTGGCATCTCATAATAATATGACAAAACATAAATACTTGCTTTGATGCATCTTAACTATTAGCTACCTGCTTCTACCTGCCACAGTCTAACTGGATATTAATCCACCAACTTGCATAAGAGAACTGTATCGCCACATAATAAATGTAAAAATCTGGAAGTCCCAGACCTCCATATACATAAAGATCCTTTAACGTGGACCTGCTTAGTCTGGGAACTCCCCCATTCCATAAGAAAGAGGATATTGTTCTCTCCAGTGCCTGGAAGTGCGCACGAGGCAGAGGAACCGGGGTTGCCCTGTACAGATTCAGCAATTTTGGGAGCAGCAAAATGTTTACGACATTAATCCTACAGAGACAAAGTTTTCCAAGCAGTGAGATTTTGCATGATTTCCTGTACCATCATGGTCATGTTAAGAGCCATATACTGTTTAAGGTCTCTGTGAATTTGTTTACCAAGGTACTTAAGCCTTTCTAGCCGACTACGAGCAAAGACGTCCTCCACTCTCACATCGTCTACCAAAAATAGAACTAATCTTGACCAGTTAACTCTCAGGCCTGCAAAAGTGCTGTATTCATCTACTGCATGAATGAGCGGCTCCAGGAATAATCTTGTATCAGCCAAATATACCAACAGATCGTTGTATAGCGAGACCTTTTCTGTCACCCTCATCCTGTCCCAACGTTCAATGGCCAGGTTACTATTAATCAGGCCATTAGGCCATTAGATTAGGGCTCAACAGCCAGTGCAAACAAGAGGATTGCCTCTTCCTAAAGGAAACTGAGGGGACAGATGGCCATTCACCAAAACCCTCCCAGGGGCGTAACTACTGGGTAGCAGATGTAGCAGCTGCTACGGGGCCCACGGCTTTAGGGGACCCGGGCCAGGCTCCCATGGCAGCTGCTAGAACCTCTGCTACCCCAGTAGTTCCACTCCTGGGCCCGTTGGCAATGAACGTAACAGTTCACTATCAGCGGCGGGGCGGAACTGTCTGGGCCCTCTATCCTTGGCGTTCAGAGGCAGGAGTCAGACTGTCTACTAGTCTGCTGGCAGGCCTAAGGCTCTTGGCCTTACACTTACCAGATGGCGGCCCTCAGTACAATGACATCATATCATCGTGCAACCCGCTCCGAGCACAGAGACAGGCCGGGAGCTTTGCATCGAGGGATCGTGGTCAGGTGAGTAAAGTATTTGTTTCTTATTTTTACACTAATGGAGCCTGCCTATATGGCCCCAATAGCCTACATAAACCTTGCCTGCCTATATGGGACCCTCTATAGCCTACCTAAACCCTACCTGCCTACCTATATGGCCTCCCCTATAGCCTACCTAAACCCTACCGGCCTATATCTGGCCCCTTATAGCTTACCTAAACCCTGTCTACCTACCTATATGGCCCCCTATAGCCTACCTAAACCCTGCCTACCGATATGGGCCCCCTATAGCCTACATAAACCTTGCCTACCTATATGACCCCCTATAGCCTACCTAAACCCTGTCTGCTTAGTTGGGGTCCCATATATCCTATTTACCTACCCACATATGTGGGTCCCACCTATAGACTATGTACCTATGTGGGCCCTAGCTTTAGCCTATCTACCTAGCTTGAAGCACAGCTTTCTTTAGACAGATGGGACCAAAGTGGAATGTTTGGCCTTAATGTAAAGCATCATATTTAGTAAAAACAAACACACAATATCAGCACAAAAACCTTACACCTACAATCAAGCACTGTGGTGGAGATGTGAATATTTGGACTCATTTTGCAGCCACAGGACCTGGGCACCTTTTATTCAATGAGTCAACCATAAACTTCCTTGTATACCAAAGTATTCTAGAGTAAAATATGAGGCCATTTGTCAGACAGCTAAAGTTTGGCCAAAACTGGGTCATGCAACAGAAAAATGGTCCCAAAAATACCAGGAAATCCTCAATGGAATGGCTTAAAAAGAACAGAATCAAGGTGGTGCAATGGCCACATAAAGGGTCCAGAACTCAACCCAACTGTAATGCTGTGCTGGGATGTTAAAATTGCTGTGTATAAACGAAAGCCCAAAAACCTCATTGAACTAAAACAAAGAACACTAAGTCAAAGAGAAACCATTACTTCAAGTAATTGCTGTGAAGATTGTTCTACAAGCTATGGATTCATGGGGTGTACATAGTTTTTAAAACATGGCTTTTCCATTGTGAATTTATTTTTGTTAAATAAATAATGACATTTTGTGTTGTATTGTCCATCTGCGTTTGTATTTACCCAGTTTTGAGATCTTCTAAAGACCAGATATATTTTTTTTATTATGCCCTGATATGTAAAACCAAGCCTCAAATTTCCTTTTGATTTGGGGAGAGGAGAAAAAAACCCCAGATGTCGTAGCCCGGTATTAAACAATGTATACTCAAACTACAAAAAACTACCAATACCTTCAGGCAAAAATACATTAACTATACGATAAAATATAACCTTTAATATATAGCAGACTAAAATAGTGTATAAGGATAATACACCCTAGAAAACCCTATAAATTCCTACCTCCTAATACTAAGAGGAACAAACGGAGCAACCGCCCTGAAAAAGGGCGACCCCGCAATCCTAACTAACTAAAACCTATGCGTCCCTAGAAATGGCAGGTCCCATGTAAGTACAGATGTCAATAGGTCATATACTGCCATGAAAACAATAAGTGCTAATACAAGACAAAAATACAGCACAAAGATACCCAACTCACCAAATACCACACATAGACAAACAATATCCCCAGATAACAAAAAATCCAACGCGTGTCCCCCACTGATGGTGTAGGTTCATCGGGGGACTTAGATCACAGAGGGTGCCTAGAGCTTGATATCCAAACAACCATTCATTGATAAAGAAAGAGGCAATGCTCACGTCCCATTAGGTATGCTATGATGGAGGGTGGTTCCAGATTTACGCCATGGATCCCACTAGGGCACTCATGTGCCAAACACAGGACAGGATTCACAATGAACGTACCTGAGTTAGCTGTTTAAATACTGGAGCATCCGGACGCCGCCGGATGTCACGTCGCTCCATGAACCTGAACATGTCCATTTTAAATAAAGAGCCCAAATTCAATGCGTTGGTGACGTAGGGTAACAGTCCGGCGCATGTGCCGTACGACGATCTTCATTCCGCCGCGTCATCGAACACGCGCATGCGCAGTCATGCCGGCTCAGAGGAGTGCAGCGGTGCACAGGCGCACATGCCAAAAATGGTGTTGGAGTTATATTTACTGTATCATCTTTGCACTTTGGGCTCAATGTGCAACTAAAGCAAGTTGCTCCATGACTATATACCCTGAATGTGTTCTATTAGTAGTGTACTTTGGGCTTATTACTCAATATTGAGTGAACTGCTTACCGACGTGAGGACTACATCATAGGTCCTTCTTATCTGGCGCAGGCACAGATCCTTATATTCCTCTGGTGGCTGTGGCAGGCTCTGCTACGGCGCCGGCACCATTTTCGGCCTGTGCGCCTGCGCACCGCTGCACTCCTCTGAGCCGGCGTGACTGCGCAAGCGCGTGTTCGATGACGCGGCGGAATGAAGATCGTCGTACGGCGCATGCGCCGGACTGTTACCCTACGTGACCCACGCATTGAATTTGGGCTCTTTATTTAAAATGGACATGTTCAGGTTCATGGAGCGACGTGACATCCGGCGGCGTCCGGATGCTCCAGTATTTAAACAGCTAACTCAGGTACGTTCATTGTGAATCCTGTCCTGTGTTTGGCACATGAGTGCCCTAGTGGGATCCATGGCGTACATCTGGAACCACCCTCCATCATAGCATACCTAATGGGACGTGAGCATTGCCTCTTTCTTTATCAATGAATGGTTGTTTGGATATCAAGCTCTAGGCACCCTCTGTGATTTAAGTCCCCTGATGAACCTACACCATCAGTGGGGGAAACGCGTTGGGATTCTTTGTTATATGGGGACATTGTTTGTCTATGTGTGGTATTTGGTGAGTTGGGTATCTTTGTGCTGTATTTTTGTCTTGTATTAGCACTTATTGTTTTCATGGCAGTATATGACCTATTGACATCTGTATTTACATGGGACCTGCCATTTCTAGGGACGCATAGGGTTTAGTTAGTTAGGATTGCGGGGTCGCCCTTTTTCAGGGCGGTTGCTCCGTTTGTTCCTCTTAGTATTAGGAGGTAGGAATTTATAGGGTTTTCTAGGGTGTATTATCCTTATACACTATTTTAGTCTGCTATATATTAAAGGTTGTATTTTATCGTATAGTTAATGTATTTTTGCCTGAAGGTATTGGTAGTTTTTTGTAGTTTGAGTACTGATATGTAAAACCATAACATTCAAAGTGAGTTACTAGGAAAAAAAATAACAACGGGTAAAAAAAAAACATAGCTGAACTGTATTTTTTTCATAAACCACAGAAGGTATAGTGGAAATACTAATGATATGCCTTTTTAATAACCAATTAAAGGGGGGAAATAAAAGCTACCATACTAGACATGTTAATAAATAATTCATAGGCAAGAAGTATGCATATACATTAATAAATAAATAGATTAGTACAGTAGAGGGTGAACATGAGACACTGGCCACAAATAAAACTCTAGCAACATTACACTGTGGGTTGTACTTCCAAAGGTATAAAGCATAGGTGTGAATGTAGAACTAAGACCTTCCCCTTAGATGTACATCTCAGACATTTATTGTATATTGACAGGATATGCCATAAACCTCTGATAGGTATGGATCCCAACTCTGGGATCTGTACCTATCTTGAAAACCGGGGCCACTTGGCCCTCCATACTCAATTGTGCTGTGGCTACAGAAAATAGAGAGGTGGCCAACCATGCACTATTTCAATAGGACAAACAAACCACTATTTCTCCACTTAAAATAAATAGGGGGAGAAACACTTCCTACACAGATACATAACCCCGGATATACCCAAGAGAATGAAATACAAAAACACATACAGTGGTATAAATCCTAAGAAACCTATAAAATTTAACTTTTAATACAATAGTAAAACTTATACAAGGGATGAACACTAAACTAAACTAACAAAAAGAATATCCCTATCAAAACTGACTACCTAAAGACACATGGGAAGATCGCCCTGAAAAGGGCGTTCCCAAACAGGAACCTATCTAAACTGTACCCTAACACTAGCTAAAAAATGATACTAACAGTCCAAAATACAAGATCTTGTATCTCCATACAATAAAATATCATTGATAAACCTTTTGTATAGGACATTCTTTAAGTAGGTAGAGTACATTTCTAGAAATGAATGACTCCTCAAAAAGACATACAAGAAGGTTTGCATAACCTGAGTCACATAAGATACCATCATTATAAATGGCCCATTGTAGATTGGGGTCCTGTAAATATTTTGCCTAAAGGGGTAGTCCTGTTTTGGCAAATCCTCTTCACTGGCTGTTTGTTGCTAAGTACCCCTTTATGACCCATGAGCCTCAGATTACACTTCTAGTTGCCAGATCACAACTGTATGATGGTAAACAGATCAAAATGAGTCTAATTGTAGTACTTCTAATAATAAGTGAATTCCTAATTTGACTACACTGTATAAATCTAGGACAAAGATCATCTATCAATAAATAGTTATCTATATTTCAACTGTTAGTAAATAAGCGACTTTTCAGAGCAGAAATGCAAGTGAACCAAATATGGCAAAGCTAGGTCCTTACTTTTGGATAATGTACCATAAGGTTTACTGAAGTCTATACATATTGAACCTATTTAAATATATATTAACTGCTTTCCAAAATATTTACTTTGTTTCACCATTTCAATCATTTTGATTTGGATCCTAAGAGAGTGAGTAACTGCTGAGTGATTTATTGATTAGTCTGTTAAACAATCTCTTGTCATTAGTCTGTTATGGACATAGATGGGAGTGTAAGTCTCTGGTGAGTAATTCCACATGAATATTTATAAGAGCTCTACAATCTTATTCTGAGAAAGTAAGACTAATTACTATCGACACTTAGAGACACAACATCTCATATACGCATACACCTTTCATTACTGTTGCTTCTTGGAGTAATAGAAGCTGGGTCATTAAGAAAGGATTTTACAGCACATCCAAATATCACCACCATTTTCTTAGTCAAACATAGACAGTACCTATTCTAAGGATGATTAATTGCATAAAAAGCAACTGACCATAAAAACCCTGTAGCTGTTTAAATAGTAAAAATTGTGAAAAGGTTTCATTTGGGTTATAAAACCCAAGTATTAAACTCATTATAAGAGAATCCTCAGTTTTCAGGGGAAGGGCATCAAAGCAGCGATTGCAAATTGTCATAAGTCAATGTGATATTAGTTGCGAGATATCCATCAAAAGTATATGTAAAAAAAATCTACCACAGCATATATCCAATGTACGGCAGCAGAGCGGTGTGAATATAACTTTAACCAATTAAGTTACAATAGTGCACAAATAAGCAGTTCAATAACAGGTTCAGTTCTGCTATTATGTCTGACCCAATGATCAGAATCAATTCATAATGCTTGTTAGAACATTTAGATCACTTATATACATTACAATGCTGTCATTGTGCAACATGGAAGCAGCTCTTGAATTTATGTAGCAGCCTGTTACTAAACAACAGTATGATGTTCCTTCGGCCAGGATATATCGCCTGTGGTTTGTTGTGCTGCAATAATTGTTGGGTTTGTGACATCACCAAATTGTAAATTGCAGGTCATGTTATAACAATATACCTAAGAAAAATTAAATAAATTGGGCTCTTATCAATGTATGTCAATATTTTGATACTAACAGTAAGGCCTTGTTCACACGGCTTATTTGGGCGCTGATTGGAGCCATACTGCGCGCCGGATTTGCACTGCAGTACGGCTGAAATCTGTCCCAGTCATTACGGTAATCCACAGTTCTCATAGAGAACTATGGATTCCGTCTCTTCTCCCCGCTCGGCGAATCCGCCGCGAGGGGAGAAAGTGACATGCACATTATTTACGGCATTTACGCGCCGTGAATAATGAGTATCTATGGGGCCGGCGAGCTGCCGGCCCCCGCCCCGCCTCCCCCTGCACGGCAGCCGGCATAATTGCGGGACGAAATCCGTCCCCGCAATTATGTTGGCTTTAAGCCGTGTGAACATTGCCTTAATTGTATCTTGTTGCTGTATAATTTATAGTGTTGGCCTTAGTGACAAGGGTTCTTTCTTCAGGATGAATCTCTGGATCGTTGTCAGGGTCTTGTAGACTGAAGACATCTTGAACAGAAGTTTGTTTACTCTCATTCAGCAGGAACTCTGGACCTGTCAACCAAGAAGAATTTCCAAAGGCACTAACAGATTCTGGCCTGGTGGCACAATCGGCAGGATTGAGATGAGATGGAACATAGTGCCATTGCTCAGGTTTAGAGGACTTTCTAATCCTTTCAATGCAGTTACTGACATTGACCTAGAAGCATTTTGATTGGTTGTATATATAACCTAGACCAACCTTGTGTCTGTGTAAAACTGAATGTCATTCACATGAATATTGAGCTCACGCTGTATAAAATCTGCAACCTCTACAGCTAGTACAGTTCCACAAAGTTCAAGCCTAGGGATGGTATGTTCAGGCGTAGGAGCTAATTTGGCTTTCCCAAATAGAAATCCAACATGAGCTTTATTGCAGGAGTCTATTACCTTCAAGTAGGCGACAGCTACAATGGCCTTAGTGGATACATCTGATAAGATATGGATTTCCTTTCTTTGGCTTGTGGCAAGAGATGCTGGAGTGTAGCATTTTGGAAGGTGAATCCTATGTAAGGCATGAAGAGATTCTTTTCACGACTCCCATATTCGCTAGTTGTTGGAAGGCAGCGGGGCATCCCAGTCCTCCATAGAATCTGAGAACTGTCTTAACAATCAAGGGTGCTACAAATCCCAGTGGATTATATGGGCTGTTTGCTACTTAAAGAACTCCATGCTTAGTAAATGATTTATTTGTACAATTAACTTGAAAACCAAAGGAATTGTTCAACAAGTCCGACCTCAACCCAAGACTTCTCTATACTGGTGGATTGTCTAGGCCTAGGTTCAAATCTCTGAATTCTGTGGCATGATCGCTGGGTTGAAAGCCTTTCATGAATTCTGTGGCATGATCGCTGGGTGGAAAGCCTTTCATGATATCAGCACTGTCAGAAGCAATTTTATGTAACTTCAGACAAGCTGTAGAGCAGATCTATCACTTCTTCCGCCGTGGGCAACGATTTGAGTACGTCATCCACATAGAAGTCTCTCTCAACAACGTGTCGTGAATTCTTCCTGTAACGGGTGGCGCCGCGTCTGGCCCTGCAGGTCGCAGGCGCACCCGTTTCTCCCTCTCTGGGCGCCTGGCGGGGACGGGTGGCGCCGCTGACCGTGCTACGGGTCGCGGGCGCACGCTTCCCATCCGCTTACCTGACCACATTCCTGTCCTGAGCTCTCCCCCTGCTGGCCAGAATGCGCTCGTGCTCGTTCTTGTGAATTTAAAGGGACAGTGCGCTGATGATTGGATAATTGCCGGGCGCTGACCCTATATAATGTATGGGTCCATGTCACTTCCCTGCTGGATCTTTGTTGCCTCTGTGCCCTAGAGAAAGCATTATCTTTGTTCTAGTCTCTGCCGTGTTCCTGACCCTCGCCTACGTTTCTCGACTCTGAACCTTGCCGCCAACCCTGACCCTCTTGCTACGTTTACTGACCACAAACCTCTGCCACCTGCCCTGACCTTGCCGCCTGTCTCCGACTACATCTACGCCTCACGATTCTGTACTACGCTGCATCTCGGCTGCCACCACAGGCAAGTCACGTCAGGGGTAGCGACCTGGTAGACTCCCGCCGCAGCAAGTCCATCCGGCTGTGCGGCGGCCTCTGGTGAATACCCGGACCTACTTAGACTCCGCTCCCTGCCGTGGCCTACACCATTGCCTGCGGCGGTCCAGAGGATCCACTATCCTGGCCATTACAGTAAGATCCAGCCATGGTTCCCGCCAAGGTGCCCCTGCAAAGCATCGCGGATCTCACGACTATTGTTGCCCAACAATTGCAACAAATCACACAACAGGCACAGCAATTGGGCCAGCTCGCCGCCATGATGCGTCAGCTCCTTGCACCCAAGCAACAGTCTCCACCTCCGTCTACACCCACTGCTTCTTTGGCCACCGTGGGACCCAAGCTTCTGCTTCCTTTGCCCTCCAAATTTGACGGGGACCCCAAGCTTTGTAGGGGTTTTATTTCCCAGTGGAACTGGAACTGATGGCAGATCAGTTCCCCTCGGAGAGGTCTAAAGTGGCCGTCGTGGTGAGTCTGCTATCCGGGAAGCCTCTGGCTTGGGCGACCCCCCTCTGGGACAGGAATGACCCTGTGACCGCGAATCTGCAGACCTTCCTCAATGAATTCCGCACCATCTTCGAGGAGCCGGCGCGTGCATCCTTAGTAGAAACCGCGCTCTTGAGTCTTCGACAGGGCGATTCTTCCGTGGGAGACTATGCGGTTTAATTTCATACCCTGGCTTCGGAGCTAACTTGGAATGACGCTGCTCTTTGCGCCACTTTCAAAAAGGGTCTGTCCAGCAGAGTAAAAGATGCTTTGGCAGCAAGAGACGTTCCGTCATCCCTGAGCGAATTAATCCACCTGGCCACCCGCATCGATGTAAGGTTTGCTGAAAGGCAGGAAGAACTCCGCCAGGAGAGAGACTCTGCACGCTCCCATCGGCTGCTTCGCCTTGCTCCGGTATTCCACCGTCCTCCATTGCCGCCTCCTCAAGCCTCCGATGCGGAACTCATGCAGGTGGATTGGGCCCACTTATCGGAGCAAGAGCTGACTCGCCGTCGGGCAGAGAACTTATGTCTCTACTGCGCCAGCACGGATCATTTCCGCAGAAGCTGTCCGCTACGTCCCCAGCGTTCGGGAAACGCTCGCACCTAGGTGCCATAGGAGAGGTGTCTCTAGGTGCTGATTCCTCCTCTCCACGTTTAATGATGCCAGTGGAGGGGACATCTGATGCGGGCCTATAGTTCCGAGTTTCTGCCTTCCTGGACTCCGGGTCAGCCAAGAACTTCATCCATGCCACCTTGGTAACCCGTTATCGCTTGCCAGTAGTCCGTCTGGAAAAGCCTCTGCTCATTTCTTCGGTCAGTGGGGAGCTCCTTAGTGATCCCATCCAGTACATAACCCAGAATGCCAGAACCTCTGTTTGAAAGCACCTCGTCCGGTGCCTACCACTTCTCCGCAGTCGCACGCCAAGCCGCTGCCAGGCCTGACAGTGGAGTACCAAGATTTTAGGGATGTATTCTCTGAGAAGCAGGCTGAGACACTGCTGCCACATCGGCCTTATGGCTGCCCAATTGACCTCCTCCCTGGGTCCAGTCCCCCCCCGGGGAAGGGTCTATCCACTGTCCGTGCCAGAGACTCAGGCCATGTCGGCCTGTATACAAGAAAACTTGCAGAAAGGATTTATTCGTAAATCCTCTTCCCCAGCCGCAGCTGGGTTCTTCTTCGTGCAGAAAAAGGATGGTTCCCTCTGTCCGTGTATTGACTATAGAGGGCTAAATAAAATCACCGTGAAAAATCGCTACTCTCTCCCACTGATCTCGGAGCTTTTTGATTGCCTCAGGGGGGCTAAGGTGTTTTCCAAATTGGACCTGCGAGGAGCCTATACCCTCATCAGAATTCGAGAAGGGGATGAGTGGAAAACAGCCTTTAGTACCCGAGATGGACATTTCGAATATCTCGTGATGCCCTTTGGGCTACGCAACACTCCAGCTGTGTTCCAGGAATTCGTCAATGATGTCTTCAGGGATCTATTGTACACCTGCGTCATAGTGTATCTGGATGACATCCTGATCTTCTCTCCTGATCTCCAGACCCATCGGACACAAGTGCGCAACAACCGACTGCACGCCAAGCTGGAGAAATGTTTATTCCACCAGCCCAGCTTACCTTTCCATGTGTACATAGTCTCGGCTATGGGTCTGCAGATGGACCCAGCAAAACTCTCTGCGGTTCTGCAATGGCCCCGTCCTGTCGGCCTTCGGGCGATACAGCGCTTTCTGGGCTTCGCCAATTATTACCGACAATTCATTCCCCACTTCTCCACCTTGGTGGCTCCCATTGTGGCCCTCACCAGGAAGAATGCGAATCCGAGATGTTGGCCTCCGTAGGCTGAAAAGGCGTTTATCAAACTAAAGACTGCCTTCTCCTCGGCGCCTGTCTTGGTCCAACCAGATCCTGAGAAGCCTTTCTCTTTGGAGGTGGATGCTTCCTCCGTGGGGGCAGGGGCGGTCCTCACACAGAAAAGCCCCAAAGGCAAGACTCTCACATGCAGGTTCTTCTCCAAGACCTTTTCGCCGGCGGAGCGGAATTGTGCCATTGGGGATCGGGAGTTCTTGGCCATCAAGTTAGCCCTGGAAGAGTGGCGTCATCTGCTGGAGGGGGCTCGTCACCCAATTGACATCTTTACGGACCACAAGAATCTCTTGTATCTTCAGACGGCCCAGCGTCTAAACCCTTGCCAAGCCAGGTGGCCTCTCTTTTTCTCACGTTTTGATTTTCGCATTCACTTCCGGCCTGCTGAGACAAACGTCAATGCTGATGCCCTCTCCCGCGCCTCTGATGTGGTTGGTGAAGAAACCATGTCGCAGCACATTATTTCTCCCAAACATTTGGTTCATGTGGCTCCCGTGGATATCCAAGGCGTTCCTGCAGGCAAGACTTATGTGCCTCCGGCGCACAGGAAGAGGATACTGGAGTGGGGCATAGTTCCCTGCTGGCTGCTCACCCCGGAGCACGGAAGTCTTACGCTCCTATCTTTCGGCACTACTGGTGGCCAACTCTGGCACAAAACGTTAAGGACTTCACCCTCTCCTGTGTCACGTGCACTCGAAACAAGGTCCCTCGTCACGGGCCCGCAGGTCTCTTACGTCTGCTGCCCGTTCCAGAAATCCCTTGGACACACATAGCCATGGATTTCTTCATGGACCTACCTATGTCTTCGGGAAATTCAGTCCTCTGGGTGGTCACGGACCGATTCTCGAAGATATCCCACTTCGTGCCTCTTCCTGGCCTGCCGTCTGCACCACAATTGGCTGGTCACTTTTTCCAGCATATCATTCGTATATGGGTTACCTTCGACATGTCTACGATCGGGAGTTCAATTTGTATCCCGATTTTGGCGTGCACTGTTTGCACGTTAAACTAGACTTCTCTTCGGCCTACTACCCTCAGTCCAATGGACAGGTGGAAAGAGTTAATCAAATTCTGGGAGAATATTTGCGTCATTTTGTATCTGGACGTCAGGACAACTGGGCCGAGCTGCTTCCCTGGGCCAAGTTTTCTTACAACCATCGTGACTCAGATGCAGCCAGCGTTTCTCCATTTTTTGTAGTCTATGGCAGCCACCCTCGCCCTCCCCGTCCTCTGCCCACAGGTTCGGAGGTGCCGGCTGTGAATGACCAAGTTTGGGATATCAAGGCCATCTGGCAAGAGACTCGATGTTTCCTACTTCGGACCTCTACTCGTATGAAGTCTCAGGCAGACAAGAGGAGAAGACCTGCTCCGACATTTCTCCCAGGGGACAGGGTGTGGCTTTCTTCAAAGTACGTACGTCTGAAGATTCCCAGTTACAAATTGGGTCCTTGCTTCCTGGGACCCTTCAAGGTGCTCAGGCAGCTTAACCCGGTGACGTACAAATTCTGCTTACCTCCATCGCTCCAGATCCAAAACTCTTTCTACGTCTCCCTTCTCAAGCCTCTGGTCCTGAACCACTTTTCTCAGAAGATGGTATCGCCTCCCCTGGTAGCTGATTCTGCGGACATCTTCAAAGTCAAAGACATCCTGGCCATGAAGACTGTCAGAGGGAAGCGTTTCTTCCTTTGGACCCGAGGAGAGATCCTGGGAGCCAGAATCGAATATTTTGAATCATGATCTCATCCGCAGGTTCCTTCAGGCTAAAAAGGAGGGGAGGTCTAAGGGGCTGGTACTGTAACGGGCGGCGCAGCGTCCCACCCTGTGTCTCCTTCTCTGGGTGCCCGGTGGGGACGGGCTGCGCCGCTGACTGTGCTACGGGTCGTGGGCACACCCCTCCCATCCGCTTACCTGACCATGTTCCTGTCCTGAGCTCTCCCCCTGCTGGCCGGAGTGCGCACGCGCGTGCTCGGTCTTGTGAATTTAAAGGGACAGCACGCTGGTGATTGGATAATTGGGCCCACGTCACTTCTCTGCTGGATCTTTGTTGCCTCCATGCCCTAGAGAAAGCGTTATCTTTGTTCTAGTCTCTGCTGTGTTCCTGACCCTCGCCTACGTTTCTCGACTCTGAACCTTGCCGCCTGCCCTGACCCTCTTGCTATGTTTACTGACCACGAACCTCTGCCGCCTGCCCTGAACTCGCCGCCTGTCCCCAACTACGTCTACGTCTCACGATTCTGTACTACGCTGCACCTCGACTACCACTGCAGGCAAGTCACGTCAGGGGTAGTGACCTGGTAGACTCCCGCCGCGGAACTTAGACTCCGCTCCCTGGCATGGCTTACACCATTGCCTGCGGCGGTCCAGAGGATCCACTATGCCGGCCGTTACACTTCCCAAATTCTGACACCATCAGCAGCTGTCCTATGTACGCCACATATAGCAACAGCAGGTGAAGGACTGTTATCGATGTCGTGCACTTTCGTGTGGTATTCAACAATTTCCTTGCTAGTGTTGTTGTCTTGGTGCTATAGAAACCTGAGGTAATTTCTATTATATTTTTGTACAATAAAACAATGGAACTTTTTTTTAACCCCTTACCACCGGAGCTAGTTGTGGCCTCTCTGACAGAGCCCCATTTTTGAAATCTGACATGTGTCACTTTATGTGAGAATAACTTTTTGACACTTTTACCTATCCATGTGATTCAGAGAATTTTTTTTCATGACATACTGTACTTTAAGGTAGTAAGAATTTTTGGTCCAAAAAGTCCTTGTTTATTTGTGAAAATTATCAAAGTATTGTGAAAAACTTGAAAAATTTGCCATTTTCAAACTTCAAAAATTTCTGCGTGTAAAACAGATAGTTATCGCATTCAAAATAGTTTATAACTAGCATCAACCATATGTCTACTGTAGGTTGGTATCATTTTTTAGTAGTCATTTTCATATTTTCAAGAAAATTTGCAATATACATTACTTTAGGGAACAGTCCAGTTCTGACGTGACTGATTGGCCTGTATGTTAGATACCCGCATAAATGACTTTAACTAAGAAACTACACCACTTATAGTATTCAAAACAGCATTTAGGAAGTTCATTAACCCATTAGGTGTTTCACAGGAATTAAAGCAAAGTGGAGGTGAAATTTCCAAATTTCCCTTTTTTTTCAGATTTTAAATTTGTAAGAACACGGTAGATCTGACCAGGGAAATCATTACGATTTTATTTAGGTGCCATTTCAGGTTTGCGGACACCCTAAAGTGCTAAAACTTAATAAACACCTCTAAAAAGACCCTATATTGGAAACTACACCCCTTAAGAGATATATCCATTGGTGTAGTGAGTATATTGACCCCACAGGTGTTTTACAAATTTAAGCATTAGGCTGTAAAAATTAAGAATTGTTTTTTCCAACAATCTGCAATTTCATCTGAAAATGTTTAATTTTTACATGGAATCCTGGAAAAAAGCCCCCCAAATTGTATTACACAATTTCTTCCAAATTCGGCACTACCCTATATATGGGTGTAAACTGTTGTTTGGGGGCATGACAGGGCGTATAAGGGAGGGAGCGCTGTTTGGCTTTTGGAACACAGATTTTGGTGGGTGCCATGTCACATTTGCAAAGCCCCCCAAAGTACCAGAACAGGTGAAACCTTCCAGAACGTACCCCATTTTGGATTCAACATTCTTCATGGATCTCATCTATGGGTGTATTGTGCATTTTGGGCGTACGGATGTTCCATAATTTTTTTTAGCAGTGGGCCATGGGTTTCAATTTTACAGCATTCGCTGTACAGTATAAATTACATCATAATTTACTATGGCGGTCGGTACAATTACAGTGATATAGATTTTATATAGTTATGTATGTTTTATTACTTTTACACAATAGAAATATGTCTATAGAAAATTGCGTTTTTATGTTTTTCTATTCTGACAGCCATAACTTTTTTATTATATGGAGCTGATTATGGGCTTGTTTTTTGCAGAATGAGTTGACATTTTTATTTGTACCATTATGGGGTGCATATGATGCTTTGATCACTTTTTATTAAGGTTTTGGTGAGGTATTTTGAACAAAATACAGCAATCCTGGTAGTGTTTTTTATTTTTATTTTTTACAGCAGTCACCGTGCAGTATAAATGCCATCCTAGCTTTATTCAGCAGGACGATACGATTACAGCGATACCCAATTTATTCAAAAAAGAAAAACATGTTTTTGCTTCACCATAGTCTGAGAGACATAACTTTTTTATTTTTCTATGTACAGAGCTGTATAGCAGCTTGTTTTTTTTGGGATGATTCAATGTTTTTATTGGTATCATTTTTTGGGGGACAAGGCTTTTTTATCAGTTTTAAATCTGTTTTTTGGAAAGCAGGGTGAAGAAAATACTGCAATGCTAGTAGTGTTTTTTATTTTTATTTTTAACAGTGCTCACTATGCAGTATACATGACAAGTTAGTTTTACTCTGTGGGTCAATATGATTACATCTAGACCCAGTTTATGTAGTTTTTTTTATGTTGAAGCACTTTAAACAAAAGTGTTTTTATTGTGTAAAACAATATTTATGCCTCACTATTTTCTAATAGCCATAAGTTTTTTATTTTTCCATATACAGAGCTGTGTAAGGACTTTTATTTTTGCGGGATGAACCGACGTTTTAATTGGTATGACTTTGGCATTTATATGAGTTTTTGATCACTTTTTATTCCATTTTATGTGCTGAAGGATGAAAACTGCAATTCTGTGATTGTTTTTTTTCTTTTATTTTTTAACGGCGTTCACCATGGCGGTTAATTAACATGACATATTTATAGGGTAGGTCGTTATGCATCTGACACACTTTTTCTTACACTTTTTTCACTTTTCCCCATAGGATCTTCAGATCGCTCATACAAAAGGAGACCTGTACACAACATTTCTGCTGTATTCTGGTCTCCTTGTCAACTGTTAATTACCATGCCCACAATACATTGCGGGCATGGCGACATCACAGACAGCCCGGGAAGTGATAGGTTTTGAAGGAGTTTACTCCAGATGGTTTATGGCTCTTATCCAAACATACGTCACCCATAATTACTAAGTCAAGATTTTGTGCATCTGGGGCATTATCTGGACCATTGCATTGATGACATACAGTGGGGGAAAAAAAGTATTTAGTCAGCCACCAATTGTGCAAGTTCTCCCACTTAAAAAGGTGAGAGAGGCCTGCAATTGACATCATAGGTAGACCTCAACTATGAGAGACAAAATGAGAAAACAAATTAAGAAAATCACATTGTCTGATTTGGAAATAATTTATTTGCAAATTATGGTGGAAAATAAGTATTTGGTCAATAACAAAAGTTCATCTCAATACTTTGTTAAATATCTTTTGTTGGCAATGACACACAGTTATTTCTAACCCAATGGATTCTAGTTTACCAAATAAATGCTTATGAGGGACAATGTCAAACGCCTTTGCAAAGTCTAAAAACATTATATCCACAGCCGCCCAGCTATCCAGACTTCTATTCACCTCTTCATAAAAACAGATCAGGTTAGTCTGACAAGTGTCCTTAGTAAAACCATGCTGGCAATCACTTATAATATTGTATTCAGCCACACATTCCTGTATATTCCGTATTCCTGTATAGGGGTTCCTTATGAACCCCTCAAACAGTTTTCCCACACTAGATGTTAAACATTCTGGTCTATCATTACCTGGGCAAGACTTGGAGCCTTTTTTGAAGTTGAGAACCACATTTGCCTCGCACCAGTCTCCTGGCACTGTACCAGTCACCAGAGAATCTCTAAATATCATATACAGGGGCACAGAGAAAACCAAGCCAAGCTCTTTAAGAACTCTTGGGTGTAATCCATCTGGGCCTTCAGTTTATTTCACTTGGCTTGGACCATGTCTACACTGAGCCAATTAATTATATCAGATAATGTATTAACATTACTGGCACCACCTACATCCACATTGGGCCCTCCCCCATCAGCTCTATCACTGCACCCATTAGTACTGACACCACCTATATCTGCAGTGGGCCCACCCACATCAGCTACTTTCTCCTCTTTAGTACTGTATATACAGAGCCAAAGAACCTATTTAGTAGCTCTGCCTTCTCCTGATCCCCAGTGACCAGCTCCCCATTACTGGTATTTAAGGGTCCTACATGCTCCGCCTTTGGCTTTTTGGCATTTATATGCTGAAAAAATTTATTGGGGTTTGTTTTATTGGGGCTCATGTTGACCCCTCTGACATTTTTAAATACCCTTTTTTATAATTTATTGCCCTTTTAACAGAAGGTAGAAGCCATGTTGGATTTAGTTTTAATCACCTATACTTGTTACCCATAGGAATACATTTTGCTATAAATTTCCCCAGAGTATATTTAAAGCTCTCCCATTTGGCTTTTACATCACTATTTGCTAATAGCTGCTCCCAGTTTATGTCCTGTATTGCATCCCTCAATAAGGTGAAATTGGCCTTTTTAAAATTCAATGTTTTTGCCCTCCCGCTCTGTGTTTCTTTTTTCCAGTTTACACTAAAATGAATTATATTGTGGTCGCTGTTACCAAGATTTTCAGAAACAGTGACACTACAACAAGTTCTGCTTTGTTCGAGATTACCAGATTACCAGTTGCTTCAACCTTTATATCAAAGATGTCGAAGAAATTAGACTTGGATAGAGACCTGCTGCTTTGTTCATCTATAATGGCATACATTTTGTTGATCTATTCAGATTGACCTTTTGGGTAGACCTTAACGAAACACACTTTGGCACAGCATTTGGGACCATTCCTTCATGTAACATATTTCCATGGAGGAAGAGGAGACAGTGGTTGTGGCTGAATCTTGAGCAGGAGGCTCTCCACCATGCATTGCGATGGTGTTAAATGCAACTTGAGATTTGGAATTGTTACAAGATAAAGTAGGATACATAGCTGTAACATGTCTATCAGTATTGCATTCAGCACACTTAATGACAGCCTTACAGTTTTTTGTGATGTGGTCTGAAGAAGTGCTACACTTGTAACAAACTCCAAGCTCCATGAGAGTATCTCTGTATTCTTGCAAAGTCTTAGGCCTGAACCCACAACATTCTTTTAGAGGATGAGGTCTTTTGTGATTAGAACACTTGCGATTAGAGTCCTTTCTTTAAGGACAGGAGCGTCATGCTTAGTAGCGGGGGATGCTGTAAGTGGGACATTTGTCTTTCTAATGGATACTGTTCCTCTTAAATCTCTATGTTTACTTGTTGTGTTATCATAACTTACGCATGATGATGAAGCTGGTAGAGTAGATTCTGTGAAGTCAAAGTTGGGATCATTCTTCTTCCGAGCTTGGTCCCTGATGAATCTAGAGAAATAGGAGGAAGTGGGAAAAGACACATTGGGGGACATATATGAAAACTGTTTAGGTCTAAGACTTTCTTTATTGCCCACAGTAAACAATCACAGCTCCCCTTTCATTTTTTCAGAGCTCTATGTGAAATGAAAGGGGAGCTCTGATTGATTGCTATGGGCAACAAAGAAAGTCTTAGACCTAGACAGTTTTTATACATAAGGCCCATTGTGTTTTATATCTGGAGCCATGGTCTGCCCATTTTTATTGCATACCATGCGGTAGCTTGAACACCACTGGATTGACACCATGACCAGCGTCAAGGTAACTCAGCCCTGACAGTCGTTGGTTCATTTTACCTAATTCTAATTTTAGTAGGTCACTCAGGTTCTGTAGCTTGCAATTGTCTTCGCTAGTAGTCTTGGGGAATGCTTGAAGTCTCTTAAATAAGGCACTTTCCATAGCTTTCAGAACTGCCGTAGGTCTGTTCAAGTCTCTCCCATGCTGCAGCAAGACCTTCCTCTGAGTGGCATGCATGAACTGCTTTGTGTATTTACTTATTCTGTAGATTCTAGGACTAACCAGTTGATAAGCAAGTCAAGTTCTTCTTTGGCAGTGAGGTTAAGATTATTGTTTATTGCTTCAAAGGTCGATTTTCAGACTCTATAGTTTTCAGCACGGTCGTCAAACTTGAGAGACTAATGTTTCTCAGTTCCAGAGTATCATACATCTGGCAAAGTCCAACATGTCTGTTCTTCCACTCCTTGTGGAAGACTGCAGCTTAGCTCAGCTGTGGTTGAGAAGCCACATGCTCGTTAAGATGATGGACGGCTCTAAGCTTGCTTCAAGACTATGTGTAACATGCAGACATTGCAGATTTACATTTTGACTATTCTGCCATGGATGAATGTTAGAGAAGTTTCTGATGAGTGTGAGCAACAACCTCTGTGCAAGCGAATAGTAGATAGTGAACTCACTATATTCAATCCCTTTACCAGTTGCATGTGGAGAGTCAGTGAGTAAGATGCAATGGATGTGCTTTAGATAGTTTGTTGACTGTAAAGTCTTTAAATAAAGTAAAGCTCACCTGGTATGTTGTATACCAGTGTATCTCTACTTCAGTGCTTGGATAGCTCCAGGACTCACTGGGCTATTTCACTGTATCCAAAAGAAAAGTGGATCTATCACCAAATAGAGATGATTAAAAAGTTATTTTCATTCCTTTATTAAAATAACATTTTAAATCATCTCCATTTGGTGCTGGATCCACTTTTCGTTTAGTTTATTGACTGTACCTTGAGAGATGGCATATAGAGGGCAACATGTAGCGGTCAAAATTACCCTCTCCAGCGCTATGCAACATGACTGGTCAAAATGGAGATACAGCAACAATGTGACAGGATGTGATCTCACAGAACATGAGAAGTAACAGAAAAGCAAAGACATATGGGAATTACATAATCATGGTTTACATAACCAATTGCAAACAGTGGCCACAGGGTGGCAGCATAACACATCAAACCTGATAAACAACAGCTATAACATTAATACAACATATTAGAGGGATACCAAGCTGGGAACCTAGATGGGACAGCACACAATATTTGGGAGCACAAACAGGAAAAAAACACCATTTCACTATTTGTAAAAATGTTTTATGTTATTAATTCAGTGTGTGACCAGGGTACCGTAGGCCCACCAGAGAAAATCATTTTGGAGTCTACTCACAGTTATATAGAAATAGACATTGTGCTTCTGTTGTTGCACAATACAAAACAATGTTTATTACTCAAATAACAAATTTACTTTAAAGCGTTGTTTCTATCTAGAGAAATATATATCCTATAGTATAAATATATATCCTATAGGACTGTTAAAGGGCTAAGGTTGTGTAAGGCTACAAATGTGTACATACCCAGAGTTTCCTCTAGTAATTGGGAGAGTTGTGGGGAAAAATAGGCACTTGTTCTTTTGGGCAGGCCCTTTGAGACTACATGTTTACCAGTTTTGAATTTTAATTTAGATGATTTAAATTACAACACAGTGCTGCATTTCCTTGTATATAAATGTGCTGTATTGCACTGCTGGTCTTTGGCTTCAGACTCCAGGGCTTGTGAGAGTGAGACATCACTGGCCTTTTCACGAGAGAAATAAACTCCTATGCTGCCACCGCTCAAAGTTGTAATGAGATAATTAACCTTTTCTCTTTTGCTGATACTGGAAGGGTAATTACCCTTTTCACTGCTGATGATGAATATTGGACAGTTCATCTTTTCACTGCTTTGCTACCAATGCAATTTACAGACTAGTAATTTCATTACTAGTTGTGGTAAACTTAGTGCGATAGTAGCAAGGAAAAAGACAAGTCTTGACATTGTGGGAAATGGTTGCTAATAACAATATATAGTCTCTAAATTGTTACTATCGCTGTTACTTGTACATTTCGTAGACAGCGTGTCTAACACACACTGATCAGCTATAGTAAATAATGTTAATTATCTTGCGATCATGCTAGCAGTCATGGGTAGTATATATTGAAGGAGTTTTCCATGAATTTTTATAATTTGGCTACTGCCAACCATAATCCTGAAATTAAAAAACAAGGCACCGACACCAGGGCTGACAGCCAGTGTGAAGACCCAGGGGGAAACCCTAGAGTCTCAGTAGTGTTGGAGCACTGAAACAGTGTTGGAGTGGGTAAGTACCTTCTCTTTTTATTTCTGGACAGTGGGGGCGGTAGCCAAAATTTAAAAAAAGAACTGATAGTAAACCCATTTCAACAGTCAGTGAAAAGTCAATTTTTCAAGCTGATGTTTTGAAAGCCAAAAATATGAGCAGCGTAAAGATCCAAGTAGCTGTAGCATGGTCCAAATCATGTAGGCTACCATAATACAAATTGCTGAAAAAGTTAATGCTGGTCATAATAGAAAGGTGTCAGAACACTTTTAAACTGGTCAGTGTCTATGCTAAACCCTGTCTACTGTCAGAAGTACCTAAGACTCGCACCTGAGCATCAGAGCTGGACCATAAAGCTATGGAAGGTGTCCTGGTCTGATGGCCAGATATGTGCATCACTTACTGGGTGACTTACCAATACTTTCTATGAGAAGGAACCAAGCCAGCAGAGGCAGCGTGGTGCTCTGGGCACTGGGTACTATGGTGCAGTTGTTATAATTTTCATGTTGCATATGTCTGCTTTCTCTTGCCTATTTTATGTGCAATTTGTTCCCTTAGATTGTTCATTAAGTGCATAAACTGGTTACATTTATCTGTTCTCCATGTTTATATTATCATTCAGGATTTGACACTTGCACTTTATAGTCATTTCATTTTTGGACTGTATCAATTTTACTTTTCATGATTTGCATTGGGGGGAAGAGTACTTTTTGTTTTGTGTGTGAAGAGTTACTTCTACCATGAACAGCATCTCTCCTTTCTGCCATGTTTTTTTTTATCTTTTTACTACTGCGACTAGTTTTGATCTTTCCGATATGGCCCCATATTTTAAATCTGACTACCACTTTATTGGGGTGA
>JAODAL010030146.1:0-50448 GCA_025379985.1 Phyllomedusa bahiana | reverse complement strand
GTTTTGTAAACTTTTTATATTTGCTGTCATAACATCTGAGGATCTACTTTTATAACTTTTTGCTGAGCTGTTCCTTTGTCATTCCTTCTAGAAAATTATTATTGAATCTGTCAACTGGGCATTACCAATAGTGGCTGACATTGTCCAATCAGTGCCTACAGTGTCAGTGTGTACATGGACGCACCCTTTTGATAGCAATATCAGTATTACATTTCTAGAAGGAAAAGCAGAGGAGCAGCACAACATAGAATTATAAGAGAAGATGCTGCAGTATTTTTGTTTTACAGGGAACGTGTAATGATTTCTTCAAAATGGACTTAATTGCATAGAAATACAGAGGGGAAAAAGTATTTAGTCATCCAACAATTGTGCAAATTCTCCCACTTAAAAAGATGAGAGAGGCCTGTAAGTGACGTCATAGGTAGACCTCAACTATAAGAGACAAAATGAGAAAACAAATACAGAAAATCACATTGTCTAATTTGGAAAGAATTTATTTATTAATTTCAAACACATATTTTTCTTAGAATTGTACTTGTGGTACACTATTGTACACTAGGAAGTCTGTACCTTACTCTTCTGAAGTGAAACTTCACATATTTCGTATTCCACTGTAAACATAAGTCGTAGTCGGCATCTTCTCTAGTTAAAAGTTTTCAAATTTTATTTAAGGGTATGTTCACACGGCTTATTGCGGCGCGTATAGTACGCACCGCCATATGCCATGTGTTTTGGAACCACGCGTGTAATTCCAAAGCTCGGGGGCCGACAGCCGCCCTTCCCCATTGACATGTGCTTGGGCGCGGCGAACAATTGACATATCAATTCTCCCACCGTGCGTACAATACGATCGTATTGTATGCGTGGGGAGATGACGCTCTCTATGAGAGCTATGAATTACTGTAATTGCGGCGCGCATTTCGCAGCGTATAAAGCGCAATACACGGCGAAACTTGCGCCGAAGTACGCGGCAATTTAAACTGTGTGAACATACCCTGACGTTAAAATATTCCTTAAGAAAAATGAACATGCTAGCTTACTCATTTGTGGCCAGTAAAAATGGCCCTTGGTTACAGCATACAGGGTGGAGATACTCCACCTCTTAAATAGCCGTTCTCATTAAATTAACTCTAAAAGGTATGGTTCAAATAGCTCTACCACTTGAGTGCTATATTCAGAGTAGGATAAGATATACCTAGCTGCAAAAATCAAAAAAGCATGTATAAAGCATATGAAAATGGTACACATATCATCAAGTTATCATAGTAACCAGCATGTAGTATATATCCAAGGAAAACTGCAGCACTCCTCTTTCAAAAAGATGCAAAAAACTTTTTTGCATCTTTTTGAAAGAGGTTGCTGCGGTTTTCCCTGGATATTTACTAGGACTGGTAACATCTGTCCCAATTTTGCTGGCACCCAAAGTAGCTTTTTTATAAAGTGTGCTGCCTGTTTTCTTTTTTGACTATAAGCATGTAGTATAATTATCCAATTATGTTATCACCACATACAGTACATATATATACAGTTCAAACCAGAAGTTTACATACACTATATAAAAAAACACATTTGCATGTTTTTCTCACCATCTGACATGAAATCAGAATAAATCTTACCCGTTTTAGGTCAATCAGGAACCAAAATTATTTATATTTGCCAAATGCCAGAATAATGAGAGAGAGAATTTGAAGGCATTTTTATTACTTTTAGCAAAGTCAAAAGTTTACATACACTAGGATTACTATGCCTTTAAACAATTTGGGACATCCCATACAATGATGTCATGTCTTTGGAAGCTTTTGATAGGTTTATTGGCAACATCTGAATTAATTAGAGACACATCTGTGGATGAATTTGTAATGCACACCAGAAACACACTGCTTCTGTTTGTAATATAATGGGAAAGTCTAAAGAAATAAGCCAAGATATCGGGAAGAGAATTGTGGACTTGCACAAGTCTGGATCATCCTTGGGTGCAATTTCCAGATACCTGAAGGTGCCTCACTTATCCATTACTTCAAAAGAAGCATATAAAAGCCAGATTAATGTTTGCAAATACATACAGGAACAAATTCCTACATTTTTGGAGACATGTCCTGTGGTCTGACGAAACTAAAATTGAACTATTTGGCCATAATGAACATCATTACGTTTGGAGGAAAAAGGGAGAAGCTTGGAAGCCTAAGAACACCATGCCAACTGTGAAACACGGGGGTGGCAGCATCATGTTGTGTTGCTGTTTTGCTGCAGGAGAGACTGGTGCACTACACAAAATAGATGGCATCATGAGGAAAGACGATTATGGGGCAATCCTGAAGCAACATCTCAAGACATCAGCCAGGAAGTTAAAGCTTGGGCGGAAATGGGTCTTCCACATGGACAATGTCCCGAAGCATACTGCCAAACTGGTTACAAAGTGGCTTAAGGCTAACCAAGTCAATGTTTTGGAGTGGCCATCACAAAGCCGTGATCTCAATCCTATTGAAAATTTATGAGCAAAGCTAAAAAGGCAGGTGCGACCAAGGCGACCTCCAAACATGGCTCAGTTACACCAGTTCTGTCAGGAGGAATGGGCCAAAATTCCTACCACTTATTGTAAGAAGCTTTTGGAAGGATATCCAAAACATTTGACCAAATCATACAGTTTAAGGGCAATGCTACCAAATACTAATGAAATGTGTGTAAACTTTTGACTTTACAGAAAGTAATAAAAATGCTTTACAAAGTCTTTCTCTGTATATACTGTTGAAACCAGAGGTTTACACACACTCTATAAAAAGACACATATGCATGTTTTTCTCACTATCTGACATGAAATCAGAATAAACCTTACCCATTTTAGGTTAATTAGGATAACCCTTTAATGAAATAAAAAAAAGTTAAAAACATAAACTGTGGAAATAAAATAAAAAATATTTAATAAAAAAAATATTGTGCATACATTACACATAAAAAACCCCTAAACATATTGGGTGTCCACTCAACCGTAATAACCTGTAGAATTAATTTAACAGGCTATTAGGTGTGAAATACAGTGGCATAGCTAGAACTTTAGCTGCCCGAGGCTGCTGCTAAGTTTTCCACTCCCATTTTACAGACCACATCTCGACTTTTTACAGGCCCTTCTTTGTACTTATACATCATGATCATATATTTCTGTTATTATATTATAAGAGTAAAAACATTTTAACTTTTCAGTCCATGCAGCTTTGTAAGGGTTTATGATTAAAGGCAGCCCTGGCATTAACCCCCACCTACATTCAACATCCACCCCCAACTGCCCTTCCTACAATATCCACCCCTCCCACTAGCCCACATTCAACATCTGGCCCCCACTACCCTTTCTACAACATCCACCCCTCCCACAGCCCACATTCAATATCTGCCCCCACCACCCTTCCTACAATATCCACCCCCCCACCAGTCTACATACATTAACCCTCCACCAGCCCACCTACAATATCCGATCCTTCCACTAGCCCACATACAACATCCTCCTCCCACCATCCCCCATACAATATCCGCCCCTCCCACCAGCCCACATTCAATATCCGCCCCCTACCACGCGTCCTACAAAATCCGCCTCTCCCACCAGCCCACAGTCAATATCTGCCACCACCACCCTTCCTACAATATCCGCCCCCCCACCAGTCCACACACATTAACCCTCCACCAGCCCACCGATAATATCCGCACTTCCCACTAGCCCACCAACACAATCCATTGTCCCACGATCCCCCATACAATATCCGCCCCTCGCACCAGCCCACATTCAATATCCACCCTCACCACGCTAGCTACAATATCTGCCCCCCACCAGTCCACATACAATATCCGTCCAACCACCATCCCCCATACAATATCTGCTCCTCCCACCAGACACCATACAATATCCATCCTTCCACTAGCCACCATACAATATCCATCCTTCCACTAGCCACCATACAATATCCATCCTTCCACCGGCCCCCATACAATATACGCTCCTCCCATCAGCCCACATACAATATCCGCCCACCTCAACAGCCTCCATACAATATCTGCTCCCTCCACCAGCCCCAATACAGTGTCCGCCTCCAAGTTTTCCATTGCTCACGCACCTCACCACTTTCTAAAATAAACAACACTATAAACCTGTTGCTTAAGTGGTTAAAGCTAAACTCGAATTTTAGCAATTGCGAAAAAATGTTATGTCAGTGCTAGAGATTTAGTATATTATATTTCTGTTATGTTCTGTTTAGCAGAATTTTTCTTTTGTTTGGTTTATAAAGAACATGCAATCATTATTTTCACTTGCTAAGGTTAAAAGTATAGAATTATACATATCAGCCCAGCTCCTTGTGTGCCTTAAACTTCTCAAGTTTTCTCATTATTTTATTCAAGATCTTATCCACATTTAACGATCTCTTTATAATAGCTCTCTATAATAGTAGAAGTTTGTCTTCTACTTTTATTCTTAGAGCTCTTCTGTGAAAACAACTTTCAGATATTTTGTTTGTTTTTGGGGACAAGATGGTGTAATTAGTTCATTTGTTTCACATTTCACTTTGCTGTAGTTGTCATGTGATAGATAACATAATTTACATCTATCGCACCGAGTTCTCTCTGCAAAGTAAGTCCCCCACTATTGAGCTTGTGCTATATCTGCTATATTTCCTTAGTTAGCTGATCAGAGGGTTCATTGCTTAAAGTAAATATGCGTCAGATCTCTGCAGGTCATTTAGGACTCCATGGGATTTGTCTTTTTCAGTACATTGAAGAAAAAACTAATATGTCTCACTCCCATAAGTCATGAAGCTACACGTGACACGTGACAAAGACCATGGATACAGGTAAATAACCATTTCTATAAATATTTTTCTACATCTACTTACAGTGATCAGTAGATAGATATCTTTTTTTCAAGCCTAAAAAAACCCTTTTTGAATTATGCTATGAAGTTTAACAATAGTTCTTTGATCATTTTGAAAAATGTACACCACCACAATAACTATGTATTTGGTCATGATAATAAGGTAACTATTCGGTCAGGAACAATCGATGACGTTCTAATATGGAATTGTGTTAAATAACATGTTGTAGAATAACATAAACAGCAATTGTCTAAAGACGCTCATTGTCATTAGAAGTGGGAGCATCAATCCAGTTAGTAGGGGCTCTGAAGGGAAATGCTGTATGGGAAAACCCATACAAAATAGCTCTGTTCCAGAAGGAAAATAACTGTTTCTGCATTGCTACCAAAGTAAATATCTGACTTTTTACAGGGCGCGGAAACATGACTTTAAGTTCTCAGTCCAATCATAATCACCCATGGGTAGAGCATACTGTATGGTTCTTATTGGCTAGCTTTGCATACAAAATCAGTACATTCCAATGGGCAGTGACACACACTCACACAGCCAAACAGGACCTACTCTGCTGTAACTACTTAGAAAAAGTGGGGTTTACACATGGGTATCTCTGGTTTGGCTGATAATATAAGTCATGATTTAAGCCTCTTTATAAAGACCTTACCCCCTAATGCTTCCCTCCTCCCCGCCCACCCATTATGTTTATAAGTACAGCAGTATGAATAATAGTGTCCCTCATTTATTAACATGGTTGCACAAAAAAAGTGTCTTAAAAAGCGCCAAAGAGTGGTACAATTTTGGTGCAGCATGTCAAAGCATGTCCCACATGTATTTGTTATGGGCTTATAGAGGTCCTGTCACCTGCAGATAACCTCATGAAGCAACACAAGACTAAAATACAAGCACTTTCTCAAATATGTTTAGAGAAATTGAAGCATTTCACCTGTAATTCAGTTTAAAAAAAGCGCTGGCCCTTTAAGACAGGACTTAGGTCGGGCCATGTCAACTCATGACAGCATGATGGATCACTATGTTGACAGCTCTGTGAAACTTCCTGCTTCTGAGCTAGGAGAGACCACTGTTCAGGGGGGAGTCTGTAAATCTTCTGTATACTGGTAAATTCTGTTCTTCTGTGTTATAACACTAGCCGCAGGAGGAGGTTGCTAGCAACAATTAAAACCCTGTCAGACATATGTCCTCAGTGTGCTGTGCCTGCTGCAGTGTATGTACAGTGGGAGATTCAGATTAACTCTGTACTAGTGATGAGCGATTGTGTCAACAATCGTTATCTAGTCGATAGTCGATATCGGCAATTATGTCGATAGCCGATAGTAGATTATCGCTGATGACCATTGGGAGAGGAACAACAGCTTCATTCTTACACTCAAACAGGTGAGAAGAAGCTGGAATTAACATCCACAACAGTAAAATGGATACGTGCTACATCTTAGGCAAGACAATTAGGCAACAAAAGTCACAGAAAAAAATTCCTAGACTATTCACTATCCCTGTCCTGTACCACAGCATGACCCTTAAACCTGCATAACCCACAAATTAAAAAGTGCCAGAAGGCAGTATTATTTGAACCACCATTTTAGTTGAACTGGACATTGACTATCCCTGTCCTGGACAGCAGCATAAGCCTTAAACCTGTCTGACCCAAAGATTAAAAAGTGCCGGAAAAAGGAGTCTTTGAATCACCATTTTAGTTGAAATGGACATTGACTATACCCGTCCTGTACCGCAGCATGACCCTCAAATCTGCATGACCCACAGATTAAAAAGTGCCGGAAGAAAGTAGTCTTTGAACCACCATTTTAGTTGAACTGGACATTGACTATGCCTGTCCTGTACCGCAGCATGACCCTTAAATCTGCATGACCCACAGATTACCAAGTGCAAGGAGGCAGTATTATTTGAACCACCATTTTAGTTGAACAGGACATTGACTATCCCTGTCCTGGACCGCAGCATGACCCTCGAACCTGCATGACCCACAGATTAAAAAGTGCCAGAAGAAAGTAGTCTTTGAACCACCATTTTAGTTGAACTGGACAATGACTATACCTGTCCTGTGGACAAACAAGAAGTATCCTCCGATGTCTCCTACGTAAGGTTAAAACATATCCAAGTTAATTAGAATGTTTTTAAAAAATCATGACTATAGCCAGCAGCAGATTCTAATAAACTTGGATATGTTTTAACCTTACGTAGGAGACATCAGAGGATACTTCTTGTTTGTCCACATTAGCTGGGTTACCCATTGAATCCGTGGGTTCTACTCTGAGCTCTGCAAAGTATACACGCCCTGGGTTGATTAATCAGCTATCTATTGGAGACCGAGTGAGTTGAAGCGGACTTTCTTTGTTTGTTCACTATACCTGTCCTGTACCACAGCATGGCCCTTAAATCTGCATGACCCACAGATTAAAAAGTGCCAGAAAAAGGAGTCTTTGAACCACCATTTTAGTTGAACTGGACATTGACTATCCCTGTCCTGGACCGCAGCACGACCCTTAAATCTACATGACCTACAGATTAAAAAGGGCCGGAAGAAAGTAGTCTTTGAAGCAGTATTTTAGTGAAATGGACATTGACTATCCATATCCTGTAACGCAGCATGACCCAAAAACCCGCACAGTTGCCCTTATGGACCATCAGCAGAAAATTTTGCAATAAGAAATAAACTATATTAAAAAAAAAACTAGTTTTCCAATACTGCTGTTGCTAGAGCTACTTGCCATTCTACTGGTGACATTGTTCCACCATGACATTAGAATGTGAAGCAAACGAAACAGATGACCCCAGTAGGTCAACGAGGCCTGTCTGAAAAGCCTGCATTCTACTGTCAAGTGGGTTGAAGAAAATTACTGATCAAGGCGGGTGAGGCTTGTAAACGTAGATCACGGAGGTTCAGCTGGCAGGGCTGGACTTACAGTGGGTGCGGTGAGAGCCAGGGCTGGCGTCCGTCATCTATTAACACTCAGGTTCAGCTAGCAGGGCCGGACTTACAGTGGGTGCGGTGAGAGCCAGAGCTGGCGTCCGTCATCTATTAACATGGTAAAAATGCCCTTATGATGCAGCAACGAAAACAGTTGTGCTGAAGCAGAGTGCGGAAGCGGAAGTGTGAGATAAGACCTCCAGCCTTCCTCAGTACACAGTCAAGACCTGGTTAGCGCTTGAGAAATTTCTGCCTCTACGAGAGCACTTGCCCCTCCGTATGAGTGTGGACCAATTGAGCTTCACTTGGAAATGCAAGTGGTTGACGCTCCTGTTCCACCCAAGTTCCCTTTTTCTTGGCTTTCTTTTTCTCGTTTTACTCAACGTGCTGGAGGAAATTGTCTCTGTTCTTGGCGTGGGGTATGTGCGCCATACTCCATGTCCTCTGAATAACCTACATCTGTTCAAGTTTTCTTGTACCTCCCTTGTACAATTTTTTAGCAGTTTAATTCTAGAAAACACATTTTTAAAGGAATCCCACCACGTCTTTGTTTCTCTTTTTTTTTAATTGTATTAAATGGGTTGTCTCACTACAGGGATTGCTAGCTATGTTTAAGATCTGGCAAAAACAAGTCATTTTGCAATATGTGTCCATTAACAGTGTCCTACCTATTCCTGTTTTTGACAGCACCATGCCACTGTTGACAATTGTGAAGAACAGATGTCTGTTAGAAACCAAATTTTTTACAATAGGACCTGTATTATAGCTGTATTTCACAGCACCATGTCCCCAAAAATTCAAAACATGACCCTTCGGCCACTGTTGACAATTGTGAAGAACAAATGTCTGTTAGAAACCACATATTTTACAATAGGACCTGTAGTATAGCTGTATTTCACAGCACCATGCCCCAAAAATTCAAAACATGACCCTTAAGCCACTGTTGACAATTGTGAAGAGCAAATGTATGTTAGAAACCCCCCTTTTTTATAATAGCACCTGTAGTAATGCTGTATTTCACAGCAACATGACCCAAAAAATTATTAAAATGACTTCTCAGCCACTGTTAAAAATTGTGAGGGAGAAATGCCACTTAGTACCCACAATTCTGTTCCAACGGACCTTGATTATAATTGTATCTCACAGCAACATGTCCCTAATTCCATTGATAGTGCTTAATATTTTCTTGAAGATTTGAGTAAATTGAATACTTTATTTTTTTTTACACCGTGTACAATTGGTGTCTTTTACAGTCTCCTAATCGCAAAACCAGCAAAATGACCTTCTGGGCACTCAGAATAAAAATTGCACTAAGAAATTATCATTTTAAATTTTTTTTTCAAGAGGACCATTTCTTTTGGAAGAGGAATGTGAAGTAGACCGGCAACTAATCGATGACCTCGGCAATTGGGGCCACAACATCATCAGAGATCCATGCCTGATTAATCTTGATGAAAGTCAAACGATCCACATTATCAGTAATGACTCCTCCAGCTGTGCTGGAGGTCCGCTCAGATATGATGCTGGCTGCTGGGCAGGACAACACCTCTATGGCGTGGCAAGTGAGCTAAGGCCATTCATCCATTTTGGATATCCAGAAATCAATTGGGTCCGGAACACATCCAAAAACATCGGTGTTGAGTCGTGCACCATGATCTTAAGCCGGTCTCTGTGTCGTATGTGTGCTCTGCATTACAGGCGTTGTGAGGTGGTAAATAAGGATTGCCAGAGGTCCACCATTAGACTTCTGCCACAATGCTTGCTGCCGCTGCTGCTGCCGCTACGGCTACTTGGCACTCTTCTGCTGTCACATTGCTGACGTTGTTCCACTGTGACATTTGAAGAACATGAAGCAGATGCAACAGATGTCTCCAGTTGATCAATGAGCACGGTCTCCAATTCCTGCATTTTACTCTAAATTTGGGTGGGTGGAAGGAAAGTGCTGAGTTTCGCTTTGTACCGGGGATCGAGGAGGGTGGCCACCCAGTAACTGTTGTTCATTTTGATGGCCTTAATGCGAGGATGGAGAAATGGAGCATCCAAGCACTCATGTGAGAGATGGAGCCTTGATTTCCAAAGCCTCTGGGCCGAGATGCACTAGCAAACTGATCTTCCTCCTCTTCCTCCTCCGCCTCAAATCTATGCCAACCAAGGCATGGACATCGGTAACGTCAGTGTCCAGGAATACCTCATCCTCCTCCTCTGCTTACTCCTGCCTCAGCTTCAACACAGCTCTGACTTGCCTCAGATGATGTACCCTGAGAGCTGAGGCGCCGCTTTGCACCACCGCCTAACGAAGACCGATAAAGTTGTGAAACTGTCGGGCCTTCTGGATTCGACAGAGAGTAAGGCTCTGTGTCCGCATCTGTGTTTGTCTTCTCCTCCGTCGCTTGTGGGACTTGCTGTTTCAGAGTGTCCAACACTTGTTCAAGAACTAAGATCACCACAATGCTCATGCTAACAAGAGCTTTGTCCGCACTGACTATTTTGGTGGCTTCTTCAAAACTCACAAGGATGGTGCAGAGCTCTTTCACCTGCCTCCACTCTCGGTGGCTCAACACCCCGAGGTCCGCACCGCTGCTTGTCAGGCCATGTGTCACTTCGTACTGCGTATTGGAATTGCGCTGCTACCACAATCGCTGGAGCATGTGGAGGGTGGAATTCCAATGTGTTGCCACGTCAACAATGAGACAGGGACGCCAAGCTGATGCTGTAACGCAGCCAGGCGGGACGAAGCAGGGTGCGAACGGCGGAAGTGTGAGCTCAGACCTTGAGCCTTCCTCAGCAGGCAGTCGAGATCCGGGTAGCGCCTTAGTAATTTCTGGAAGACGAGGTTCATGATGTGTGCCAGGCAAGGGATGTGCTCCAGACTACCGATCTTAAGGGCGGCCAAGAGATCTTGCCCGTTATCGCACACCACCTTGCCTGGCACAAGGTTCTTGTCACCCAGCCACCGCTTGGTCTTGTTGCACAGAGCCTTCAACAGCTCTTGACCTGTGTGTTGATGGTCTCCAAGACATATCAATTTCAACACGGCCTGGTTTCTCTGGGCACATGATGCTACCCGTGGACCTTGGGGGAAAGAACCCTGCACCATCCCTGCAGCTTTGAAGAGCGTGCGCCGAGCCAGGGAGCCACCGTCATCACCAGAGACATCCACCCAGCTCACCCATTGAGATATCACAGAGATATAGCAGCCTTGGCCGTGCTTACTAGTCCATGTATCGGTGGTGAGATGGACTTTGCTGGACACAGATGCAGACAACGCGCTGGAGATTTTAGATGACACGTGGCTGGCTAGGGCAGGGACAGCTTTTCTGGAAAAGAAATGCCTGCTCAGCATATGGTATTGGGGGCAGGCAAGGACCATGACGTGGCGGAACCCATCTGTGTCCACCAGACAGAAGGCAACATGTCCAAGGCCAAAAGCCTGGCAATGCCAACATTCAGGCTTTTGACTTTGGAATGGTTTGGGTTAAAGTATTTTTTCTGCTCCCACACCTGGTAAACGGAAGGCTGGCTGCTAGACTGGCCATTGTACGGCGTGCAGGTGAAACTGGTGGAAGGATAAGGGCTAGGCTGTGTCTCTGGTGGTGCTGGTGGTACTTGGGTGACGGTGGAGGCTGAAGCGGAGGCTGATCCTTGCTCATGCTGCTGAGGGACATGGGCAGCAGAAGAACGCTTGTTCTTAAAAATGGCGGAGGAGGAAGAGGCGGAGACAGAGGGTGTGACAGTGGTTGGAAGCCCAGGACTGGTTTGGCCTTTTTTCGCCAAGTGTTCCCTCCATTTCAACTCATGCATCCACTGCATGTGACTAGACATGTTGTTGGTGGTTAACACTTAAGATTCTTCCCTCTACTGATGCGTTTATGGCAAATGCGGCATATGACATCGCTGGGCGAATCTGAGGCTTGATCGAAAAAGGCCCAAGGTTCAGAGGTCCTGGACGTTTTCGACAGCGATAAGCGAGGAGCGGTGTTTCCTCTGATCATAGTTGGCGGAATAATCTCAGTAGACTTTTGCGACCGCCCTCTCCCTTTTTGAGGCCGGACCCATACTGACACTACCCCATCGTCTTCCTCCTTGTCCAGTGATGAAGCCCTCACAGGGAAATTCTGCTGAAAAGACCACGTTGAATCCGCAATGTCATCATCATCAGCACAGGTGACTTCCTCGTCCTGACATTCTACATCCTGGAGCTGCATGCTACAAGCAACAGGCACTGCAAGGCGTTGCCGACTGCTCGGGATTTGTGGCTACTGACCGACTTCCTTCTCCTTCTCTGATGGCATCAGCAATTGGGCGTCAGAGCAGACTAAATCATCCTCTTTGGCCTCTTGATCTTTTGAAATGCCTTCTGACCCCAACCACATTGTGTCATCAAAGAGGTCTTCAGAAAATATATTATCCACAGTGGTGGGTACACAAGTAAAACTGTGGAGGTGGAGGTAAAACTGCTGGATGCAGGTTGCATTAACCATTGAAGAACAGATTGGCGATGCTGTTCGTTACTGAGATTCACAGGGCACCGACCCAGCAATGACAGGCATGACGGTCCTGCAACCGCCGATGTGCTGGCTTGCGTGTTGTCGTCAGCACTGGAAGGAGCACCTTCTCTCATACCTCTACCTCCATTTCCTACACCCCTCTTTGCTCGCTTACCACCTGCAGTTCTCTCCATGTTCAGAAAGATAAAAATTTAATAGGTATGGAAGAGTTTTTCACAGTCTCTTATTGAGAAACTGTACTGCAAAGATGGCAAATCACAGGTATTCTTAAATCCCTCTAATTTCCAACAGCCAACTAGGATTAGAAACAGAATTGTTTCTATCAAATATCTGTGAAATGCATTCTGATGGAAGAACCATAACACCAAATCAACAGTGTTCTTCCTTCAGTCCCTGAGATTTACAACTTCCCACTAGGACTAGCAATTGATAGTTTTCAACAAACTATCGTACAAGTGCAAGATTAGCGCCATACACTGAGACTCACTGAGTGAAATAGAAGAATTAAAAGGTTATATGGACTAGATATGGCAGTTTTGGCACCACTGACAACAGGCAGCAGTTACTATGAAACATCTGTAAAACAATTTGCATAGAAGTGCACGATTAGCGCCAAACTGAGACACACTGAGTGAAATAGAAGTATTGAACAGTTATATGGATTACATATGGCGGTTTTGCCACCACTGACAACAGGCGGCAGTTATTATGAAATATGTGTAAACCAGTTTGCGTACAAGTGCACGATTAGCGCCAAACTGAGACGCACTGAGTGAAACAGAAGTATTGAACAATTATATGGACTACATATGGCGGTTTTGCCAACACTGACAACAGGCGGCAGTTACTATGAAATATCTGTAACACAGTTTGCGTACAAGTGCACGATTAGTGCAAAAACTGAGATGCACTGAGTGAAATAGAAGTATTTAACAGTTATATGGATTACATATGGCGGTTTTACCACCACTGACAACAGGTGGCAGTTACTATGAAATATCTGTAAAACAATTTACGTACAAGGTGGCTATTGGCAAAAAAATGGGACGCACAGACATCAATAGAAATGCCAAAAAAAATGGACAATTTCACCTCAGGTGGGAGGTCTGCTGGCCACAAAGTGTTAAAAAAAATGCTTTTCCATTTGAGTTCAGGACAGGAGAGACTAGGCTACAAAATATACACCCTACTTTCCGAGACCCCCACCCACAACCCCCTCAGCTGCACATAGCACTAGATTTCTTTACAAGTCTCTCTCTAACTAAATCAGAACTTAAATTCTCTAATCTAACTATATCCCAAGCTTCACAACTACAAGGATGGTTTTCTGTATAAAAGTAGACTGCCTCTCTGAGCTGTGACAACAGCTATTGGGACAGGCAATCAGACGTGTTGCTCTGTAGTGAGATCAGTGAGAAATGACGCTGAACAGGAAATGGAGTTGCATACATAAAACGAGGTCATGTGATTTTTGCAGCCAATGAGATCCATACACCGCCCAATCATGACGTCGTACATCTAGCGCACCCTGCTCTATGCTTTTCTCTGATTGGATGGCCATCAAAATTACAGGAAGCACTGAAAAAGGCACGATTGTAAACGTGATAAAGATTATTTTTAAGATTTTCACGGAAACTATCGCGTCATCGGGAAATTCCGCTAAACGTAAAAACCGTGCTGATTTCAACGTTTGTCGATAGGATCGCTCATCCCTACTCTGTACAAGTAGCTATGTCCTCTGCGCCTCATGCACAGCTGGTATGTCCCACAGAAGGAATCTTAACTAGATTTGTGCCTGACAAATTAAAAGTAAAACTGGTTTCCCTGTAATACTGAGGGAAATAAACTGATATGCTAATGACGTGTTTGAGAAAAGTCTTATAATTTCATCTACAATATATATTTGTGTTTTTGTGCGGTAAAGATAGGTACTCTTTAAGACTGTTTCTGCACACTGCTCGATGGGTGGGCATGGTCCTCTGAAAAGTGTACGTGGTATAACAGAGAGTGGGTGTGGCTATTATGCATTATGCTGCGCCAAAATCCGCACCAAAATTGGGGAAAAATTATACCGTAGAAAGTAACCCCCCCAAAAAAAATACTGGTCTAAAAGTAAGACAATTCTAATGCTGCACAAATTTATCAAGCAGCATGAGCCACTTGATGAATGAATGATGAATCTGGTGCATTTTTAGACTGTCTATCTAAGCTTACGATGTCTAACTTTTAGACAGTGATTGTAAGTGAGGCCCAGTATGTATTAGAAAACTCCCTCATGGCTTTATTCTGCAAGTTTTATCCTATGTTTGGTGCATCAGTTAATCATGTGACTTCTAAACAGACTTATTGAATTCTACAGCATCTGCTGTGTGGACCAGAACTCATGTTCTGCATTTATTTGTATAAGATAATAATAATAATAATAATCTTTATTTATATAGCGCCAACATATTCCGCATCACTTTACAATATAGAGGGAATAAGCACAGACAAACCAGACATTACATTATAAAAAAAGCTACTGACAAATGAGACACGAGGTGTGAGGGCCCTGCTTGCAAGAGCTTACAATCTATTATGGTGTATGGGTGAAACAAAAGGTGACAAGTGCTTGGTTAAGATGCCCCATAAGTGCCTGTATGATGCTTATGATATGCTGTATCAGGCATTGTGCACACTATGAATTTTCACGTGGATTTCACCATGGACTGTGCGAGTATTCTTCCAGTAAAACTTGGCCCGATTAAAAAGGTTTTCTCACTACAATGATTGGCTTTTAACATGTAGGGAAAGGTGAATAAAACTACTACCAAATACATTTTGCTTTGGTCAGGAGATAAACAACATTTTATAGTGCACAAGTTTCTCTGGTTACTGACCACTGCTCCCTGCTCTCTCTTATTTCTCATTGCTCCAAGCTGCTGTCAGTCACTCAATCCCTCCATGAGTCACTCCCTACCGAGTCTTATCTCTAGTGACGGAGTATATTTACCTAACTAAATGAAAAGCTTTCACTCTGTAGAGCCCTGTAGTCTTGTAGAGTACACTTAATACATCTGCAGTCATTTCAGTGTAACAGGAAGGCTATGTTCACACGGGTTAACTGCGGGGCGTAATCACGCCCCGCAGTTACGCCGTGTGGCCGGGGGTGGGGCGGGAGCGGGGGAGGGAGCGGGAGGCCGGCACCTCGCCGGCCCATAGATAATCACTGCTTGCGGCGCGTATACGCCGCTAGAAAGTGACATGTGAATTATCTCCCCCCTCAGCGTATTCGCCGAGCAGGGAGAGGAGACGTAATCCATAGTTCTCTATGAGAACTGTGGATTACCGTAATGAATGGGCCGTATTTCAGTCTGTAATTTGCGCACATCGGCGCGTAATTACGGACCGAAATACGGCCCATTTTAAGCCGTGTGAACATGGCCGAATAGCTAGGACCAACAGAGCTGACATGCCAATCACTACTATAGAACCACCCACTGCTCAACCAGGAAGTGTGAAGCTAAAGCTAACTGTGGCTCTTTGGAACTGTATGTTGAGACAAACCCCTTAAATTAATTGTCATTTATTGACATAGTTTCCATGCAGAATCTGGAAATGTAGCCAAGACTCTATTTGGCTTCATTAAGTGGGACTTATGCGTGTCCAAAACAAGGGCATACAAGATGAGAATCCATTGCAGAAAAATTTGATTGTGTTGCGTTTTATTTCTGCTGCGGAAATGCAATGGCTTTTTCCAACGTCAGGTGCATAGGGCCTTAAAGAGAATGTATCATCAGAAAATAACATCTTCTCTAAATCAGGGTTTTAATATAAACAGTTTTATCTTTATTTATTTTGTACATAATAATATAAAAAGAGCTCTTTTGTATAGTTTTTCCCATTGAGAATTGCCCTTCAGAGCCCTTACTAACTGGATTGATGCTCCCACTGCTAATGACAATGAGTGTCTTTATTAAACTATATTAGACAATTGCTGTTTATGTTATTCTACAACATGTTTGCAACCGATGTCACACACTAGACTGAGATTTCCTATTTTCAGCAGCTCACTCATGATTTCATAGACGAAGGCGATGCCATCAGCTTCATTCCATTATAATTAAAGGGCAGAGGATTAATTGAAAATTTTGTTGCACAACCCCCTCCTGTCTTCCACCACATACTAGTAAAACAGCACAGGTGAACCAGAACAAACATTTGGTAGCTCTTCAGCAAACAGTGAGACAGCAAGGAATGTAGAGGCTCGCCTTATGTAATAATCTATATTAAGCTTCAGGTGGTTAATTCCAGAGGAAATGAACTCAATTGTAGCTGTGATAGCTGCCATGGTTTTCCAATACTTACCAGTTCCAGGGAAACACAGTAGAAATTGCAGACACTCTTGCTAAGTTTTATTTGATCTTGTAAAAAACAAATATATAACGGTGAGATGAATCCTCTTCACCTGAGGACGAATAATTGAGCAATGTCACAACACAGACTTTTAAGTAAAGAATTGTTATCTCATGGGGAACACAAGCATGTACTGTAATAAATATGTCAGGAGAGCTGACAAGTTGTCTCTAAATCCTGTGAACTCACCTGGTGATGTTTTCTTGGATTATAGATCTTGATTTTCCTTTTCTTCTCTGTCCAAGATGTCTTTGGCCTCTCACTTTTTGCAGATATCTTTAGCCACTTTAGAAACAAAAAAAAAATCAGTCTCCTGATCCCTAAATAAATACAGACCTCAAACCGAGCCCCTTAATCTAAGTTTCCCAGTCCGGACCTGCAGTCTGAAGACACATGTGGATTGTCTTGCTTCAAGCAAACAGCAACTGTACCTTTTTTTTATTACAGCAGCAGTAGTTTAACCCCTTAAGCCTGAAAAGTAGTTAATGACCAGAACATTTTTTTAGTTTTTGCATCCTTGCGTTTCAACAGTTGTAACTTTTTCATTCTTTCAATGACGCAGTTGTATGAGGCCTCATTTTATTCGAGACAAGTTGTACTTTATAGGGGAATAGTTTAAGTTCACTAATAAATAATTGCTGAATTTTTTCACTTTTTTTTTACAAATTATTTTTTTACATTTTTTTTTTACACCATTCACATGTCACACTTAATAACTTGTTAGATTAATTGTACAGGTTATTACGGTTGTGTGGATACCTAATATGTGTAGGTTTTTTTGTGTGTGTAATATATGCACAATTATTTTTTATTAAATATTTATTTTTAGTTTATTATTTATTTTTTTATTCTTTTTTTTACACATTTTATGTTTTTTACTTTTTTTTTTAAATCTCATGAAGGGAGAACTGTTTTACTTTCTTTTTTTTTTCTTTTCCACTTAGTAATGTATTAGCATTTTCATATATGCTAATACATTGTAATCTGTGTCAGTCTGACACAGGCAGTGATCAGTACAGCTCACAGTCTAGTCTGATCACTGGCTTGTTACACAGACAGCCCTGGGGCCACTCTAGGTCCCCAGGGCTGACTGTGCAGCCGTTCCCCGACCTCTGTTGGGTCACCGGGTGCTCCGATCACCCGACAGAGCAGGGAAACCCTTTGATTGTGCTGGGGTGACGAACTGAGGCAATCAAAGGGTTAAAGCATTGGGGAGCGGAGGTACAGCCCCGATCTCAGCGCTGCTGCGGCACCCTGAGCCGCAAACTCCGATGTCTGCAGCGACGCCAAAATGCGCTGCAGACGAACGACCTGAAATGCCCACCGTCTAAAGACAGTGGACGGTCGTTAAAGAGTTAAGCAGGTGCCAGGTGTTGTTTAGCCTACCAGTGGTGTTGCTGGGACATATAGTGTATACTGCTTTCCTATCCTTATTGTTAGCAGCATCGTGCATCATCTATCCAGGACCTCGTCCCGATTGCATCTTCTAAGGGACGTAAGAGTCCATATTTGATTTCATTATTTCATTTGGATTATCATTATTTTGATTATTGCCTTTGTCCTATGCTGGTTCCCTGTCTCCCTGATGAACCCGTAATATCTACGGGAGAAACGCATTGGTTGTTGTGGATGTTTTATTCAGCATAGATTTGCGTTGATTCTGTCTGTGATACACTTTATGGTGTTGTATCTGGTGATAGTTTCTATGTATATATATAATTTTTGTATGTTTTTTGGTCCTGTGCACTATCTGCGTTATATTATCTTACATAACTAAGGTCTTTTTCTTTGAGGGGTCGCCCTTCTCGGGGCGGTTACTCCGCATATCTTTTTTGGTAGGATCGTATCTCAGTATTAGGTAGTTATTTGTACCTTATATGTCTTAACGTATCTTAGTAATAAATGTTAAGTTTTAGTGTAAATATTAAACCCGTAGGCATTTGACTCTAGTGGTTTGGGACATATAGTGTACCAGCGAGTAACCACATAGACTCTTCAGCTTGGTATCTTACAGGCTTTTATTCACAGTCACAATTTTTGCAGAACATTGCACACTTCAATTGTGCAAGTCTGACGCAGCACAGGCATTGGTACAAAAAAGTGACAGTCACTTAACACTTTCTTTCCTTCAACTTTCACAAATACTCTTTAGCAGAAAGGCTCTTCCCAGCTCTCTTCCCAGCTATCTGGACACTGTCTCTCTTCCAGGAGAAGGATTTTCCCCATCTTCCTTCCATAACTAGATCTTTACCTCCAGTTACACTGCAGGGTCACTGGGCACTATGTGACATTCCTCAGCCATTGTGGTCTGAGTCTCCCCATAGTCCTACCAAAACCAAGCCTTCAGCTTATGTCACAACTCTTTTTATTCTTCTTCAGTATCTCTCTGTATCCTTAGCTGCTGTACCTCATTTCTCCCTCTGTACTGTTTCCTCTGTCGTTTTCTTTCTAACTTTCTCCTTCTTAGTTCTGTAAGTAATCTTTGCAGTTGTATAGCTTGTCTGTTCCATTCCACTGCCGGCAAGTGGGTAGGTGACTCCTATGCTGGAACAGTAAGTAACACAACTCTCAACAACTGCACAACTTCTACTCAGACTAAACTATATAACTGCCTGCTGCCTTTCCCTTAGGGCATGTTCCCACTGCACAGGTTTTCGGCCGGTTTTTCAGGCGGTTTGCGGTTTTTCAGACCGCCTGAAAAACCGGCCGAAAATTAGCAGAACGGGGCTCTATGGAAAACCCTGCAGCAGTCCCCAATGCGGGGGTTTTTCCGCCCGACTGTTTTGTCCCCGGCGGGTCCGGCGACAAAACATTGTACATGCACAACTTCCGTCCGGTTTCCGGACGGAACATTTTGCATGTCAATGAAAAGGGGGGAGGGCTCTTTTCCGCTCATCGCGGAGAAAAGTCATCCCCCCCACGGTCGTGAGGACGGCCGCAAAACAGGACAAATACCGGCCGGCAAACCGGACGGTATTTGTCCTGTGCCGTGTGAACGGCCCCTTATTCTCCACTCTGATTAGATGCAGGTTAATGCTTAAAGGGCTTTTGCCACAAAGTAATATTGACGTGGGAAGTTTTAAAATTAAAATAATAAACATTTTCACCATTCATCATTAAATAAAAAATTCTGAAACCGTTTTGTTTTAGCTCCCTCCTTTAGTGATCCAGTGTTTACAGCTCATCTCCAGGGGATACGACCAGGGCTGTGAGCTCGTCAGTTCCTGGTGCACATGCTCAACATCACCTCTAATTCTCAGGTAGCTACTGAGTGTTCAAACCCCGGGGTACTGTCATTCTACTCCTGTCCTTTGGACTATTTTAGTAATAAGTCAAACAGTGCAAAAAAAAAAGAACCTCAATGGGGTCTGTACATTGATAAAGAGGAAAAAAAAAACACAGGTTAAGTTCCTGCAGGGATTTGAACCTAGGACCCTTGTGCTGTAAAGCAAAAATGTTACCTCTGAGCTACAGTGTAGCTACTTACAATTCTATACATAAACAGACCTTTCTCACTAGAGAGAGAAAAGGCCTGGTGATGTTATTCTGCTGGGTCACATGATATGCAATTCAAACAAATCACACACACCCCCTTCTGAGCACACAGAGCTGGATGCAGGAGGTATGAGATGAGATCGTGGCAAAACCCCTTTCAAGCACTCTTGCACCTAATAAAAGTGCAGTCATCATCAATGCTTATGTACTTGTATATACACATCAAACTTTTTAATATATAAATGTGCACAACCTTTTAGTAGAGTAATCCCACACCAACAAGCCAAATTAAAAAAAAAAATTAAACCATTTTGTGTGATCCTTAAGGTCAAAAATAACATGTCAATTAATGGGTTATGGCTGCAAATGCTGGTATTTTTTATATTCTTTACTGATATTTTGGGTGTTTCTTCTACATTTAGGGGGACATGTATGAAAACTGTCTAGGTCTAAGATTTTATTTGTTGCCCCTAGCAACCAATCAGAGCTCCCCTGGCATTTTTTTTCATAGCCCTATATGAAATGAAAGGGGTGCTCTGATTGGTTGCTATGGGCAACAAAGAAAGTTCTAGACCTAGACAGTTTTCATACATCCGACACTTGGTGTTAAGTGGCTATAAAACTAGTTGGCTATAATTAATCCACTTTACAAATATGGACATTATCTTTACTGTGATGCGTTCTTACAAATGGAATAAGTACTTGCTGGAAAAAAATATTTTACATAATAATAAATAACTTAATTAGCACATTATTCTGAATTCAAATGCTGGTAATGTTTATGACACATTTTCAGTCAGACCACAGAAACTACTTAGCTGCTTCAATCGCATAAACAATGGTGTAATTTCCTGTAACCTTTTACTTTACATTTGTTTTATTCTTCTCATTAATTCAAAATTTGATTAATTGCATTGGTTTCCCATTAACCTTCAGGGGCACCAGTCGTATTTCAGTGATGCAAATATTTATCTTTACTTAGTGCAAAGAGATGATGTTGGGTTTTTAATATGGCCCGTGGCTTCTGGGTTTATCTCCGCCTACAAACAAAGTCCTTAGACTGAGAGCATTTTCCTTCAACGTTTTGGACCTACTAATAAATGACACATATGAAATATTGCACAAGGCAACTTTGTGGTGATTATGCAAGTGAATTCACATTTTTGATTACATGGGCTAATGTTCTGCTGCCCTGCGTAGTCTCTTCTAAAGAGAGGATGGAGCCACATTGCTGGGTGTCCTTTAGATGGTTAAAGAGGTTGTCCCATTACAAAAATCATTGTCTATATGCTGCAAAGGAAATTAGTTGTTTGCTGGTGCTCTTTGGTGCTGGACCCACAATGTCACTTTAGTAGCTTTCAGATTAACTAAATTGCTTTGGATTTTCCATAGAGCTAATCTGAGGAGTCTAAAGGGAACCCCGTACAGGGTTTTGGGATATACTGCAGGGAACCCCCAGATATCTAGCCTCAAAGTAATCTCTGATAGCAACAGCTGACATGTCCAAACATGTTACGGTAAGAATAGAGACCACGTAGTGGATAAGGCAGAGTTTAGGGTATTTAGAGCTTATTCAAGACAGAATACAAGTCAAGGAAAAGATGGTCTGATTTCAAGCAACTCAGGTAACAGGCAGAAGGGTAAGGCAGGTAGCCGAGGATGGCTGCTATGGGGGCAGCTGCAGTGCCAGAGAATAGAGTTGGCACAGAGGTTGTCCATGGGGGTAAGAATAGTGGAGTGAAAACATAACAAATTGTATGTAATCCATTTGGATCAGCATGGCTATCTACAGCTTTGGAGAATGCTTCTACATGTTTAAATGTTTTTTTTCTAGACTTCCCTACCACCTCTGTGCTGAAATAGAAAATAAGCCCATATTTGTCTCTCTTATTACCATTGTTAGAGCGCTGCCAGAGCTCAGTGGTCCACATCGGGTACCCCACTGATGACATTATGTTCATGGATCCCATGATGTTTAAACACAATTTCTAGCATCAGCAGTCACATATCTGCATGTACAGCATGTGACCACAGAGGTTAGTGATGCAATGCAGAATTATGTAATTCATGAATGTGACATTATCAGTAGAGATGGGCGAATTTCTCAAAAATTCGATTCGGTGACTTCGCCGAATTTTCCGACAAAATTTGTTTTGGTTCGAATTACTTAATCGCATGAAAAAACAGCTATTTCCAGTCTGCACAGAGCCTGCAGGGTGCTGTAGAACATTGTGCCATGCTTAAATATGCAGAGGGAGCTTGGTTTGGTTTTCATACAATGTTGTGTTTTAGTATGACACGCATATGACTGCCGCCGTTCTTAGAATCGCTTCACTATAAAATTCCCTGGGCACTTAAGAGGGCAAAATTGACCAAAAAACTGAAGCGGAAATGTAGCCTGCTAAAGTCATGGCAGCGACAGCTGGAAAAAACAAGCTGAGGGCTCAGGTGGTAACATCAGTGACAGAGTGTGGAGGTGGCGGCAGCAGCCACAGCAGCATGAGGTTAGAGAGTGGCACAATGACATTCTGGAGGTGGCAAAAACAGGAGTAGGCCACAGAGTGGCACAATGACACAGTGTGTAGGTCATGGCAGCAGCCACAGCAGCAGCATGAGGTCAGACAGTGGCACACTGACACAGTGTGGAGGGCACAGCAGCAGCCACAGCAGCAGCATGAGGTCAATTGCAGGTTCCTATCACTCCTGGGGAAGTGGCAGTCTGAATGGACTCCTAGCAAGGTAACATGTTTTAGTGTAGGGACTCACCTGCTCTGGGAACCCCTTGACGTGTTGGGAGGTGAGCTTAATACAATCTTTGATCAAATACTGTAAACTAAGAGTCCCAGGTTTTTTCATATTTTCCTTAGCTGTAAAGCATTTCCTATATTCCTATATAACTTGAGGTTTTACTTAGTCTTTAGTGTGCCACTGATTTATGTATTAGATGTATGTCATTGCCTTTCAGTGTGCACCTATGCTTACGTTTTCAAAGTATATATTAAATGTGCACAGCCTTTTACATTTTGTGGTCTATTTGGGAGATGGCAATCTCATTGGCTTGCTGCACTCAACCACCTCATTTAAATATGTGCAGGTTAATTCAATTGCAGGTTCCTATCACTCCTGGGGAAGTGGCAGTCTGAATGGACTCCTAGCAAGGTAACATGTTTTAGTGTAGGGACTCACCTGCTCTGGGAACCCCTTGACGTGTTGGGAGGTGAGCTTAATACAATCTTTGATCAAATACTGTAAACTAAGAGTCCAGGTTTTTCATATTTTCCTTAGCTGTAAAGCATTTCCTATATTCCTATATAACTTGAGGTTTTACTTAGTCTTTAGTGTGCCACTGATTTATGTATTAGATGTATGTCATTGCCTTTCAGTGTGCACCTATGCTTACGTTTTCAAAGTATATATTAGATGTGCACAGCCTTTTACATTTTGTAGTCTATTTGGGAGATGGCAATCTCATTGGCTTGCTGCACTCAACCACCTCATTTAAATATGTGCAGGTTAATTCAATTGCAGGTTCCTATCTCTCCTGGGAAGTGGCAGTCTGAATGGACTCCTAGCAAGGTAACATGTTTTAGTGTAGGGACTCACCTGCTCTGGGAACCCCTTGACGTGTTGGGAGGTGAGCTTAATACAATCTTTGATCAAATACTGTAAACTAAGAGTCCCAGGTTTTTCATATTTTCCTTAGCTGTAAAGCATTTCCTATATTCCTATATAACTTGAGGTTTTACTTAATCTTTAGTGTGCCACTGATTTATGTATTAGATGTATGTCATTGCCTTTCAGTGTGCACCTATGCTTATGTTTTCAAAGTATATATTAGATGTGCACAGCCTTTTACATTTTGTGGTCTGTTTGGGAGATGACAATCTCATTGGCTTGCTGCACTCAACCACCTTATTTTAAATATGTGCAGGTTAATTCAATTGCAGGTTCCTATCACTCCTGGGGAAGTGGCAGTCTGAATGGACTCCTAGCAAGGTAACATGTTTTAGTGTAGGGACTCACCTGCTCTGGGAACCCCTTGACGTGTTGGGAGGTGAGCTTAATACAATCTTTGATCAAATACTGTAAACTAAGAGTCCCAGGTTTTTCATATTTTCCTTAGCTGTAAAGCATTTCCTATATTCCTATATAACTTGAAGTTTTACTTAGTCTTTAGTGTGCCACTGATTTATGTATTAGATGTATGTCATTGCCTTTCAGTGTGCACCTATGCTTACGTTTTCAAAGTATATATTAGATGTGCACAGCCTTTTACATTTTGTAGTCTATTTGGGAGATGGCAATCTCATTGGCTTGCTGCACTCAACCACCTCATTTAAATATGTGCAGGTTAATTCAATTGCAGGTTCCTATCACTCCTGGGGAAGTGGCAGTCTGAATGGACTCCTAGCAAGGTAACATGTTTTAGTGTAGGGACTCACCTGCGCTGGGAACCCCTTGACGTGTTGGGAGGTGAGCTTAATACAATCTTTGATCAAATACTGTAAATTAAGAGTCCCAGGTTTTTCATATTTTCCTTAGCTGTAAAGCATTTCCTATATTCCTATATAACTTGAGGTTTTACTTAGTCTTTAGTGTGCCACTGATTTATGTATTAGATGTATGTCATTGCCTTTCAGTGTGCACCTATGCTTACGTTTTCAAAGTATATATTAGATGTGCACAGCCTTTTACATTTTGAGGTCAGACAGTGGCACAATGACATTCTGGAGGTGACAAAAACAGGAGTAGGCCACAGAGTGGCACAATGACAGAGTGTGGAGGTTACGGCAGCAGCCACAGCAGCAGCATGAGGTCAGGCAGTGGCACAATGACATTCTGGAGGTGGCAAAAACAGGAGTAGGCCACAGAGTGGCACAATGACACAGTGTGGAGGGCACGGCAGGAGCCACAGCAGCAGCATAAGGTCAGAAAGTGGCACAATGACACAGTGTGGAGGGCCCGGCAGCATCCACAGCAGCAGCATGAGGTAGCGGCCAACTGACTACGGAGGATTTCCCTATAATATTTGAGTTTGTCCTCCCTCTCAGCAGCTGGGAAAAAGGCTCCCATTTTGGACCGGTAGCGAGGGTCCAATAGGGTGGAGAGCCAGAAGTCATCCCTCTGCCGGATGGTGACTATTCGGCTGTCACTAGCCAGGCAAATCAGCAAGCAGCGGCCCATCTGCACAAGTGACTCCGAGGGGCTCCCTGCCTCCATCTCCACTGTATACTGCCATGGTGCTTGCGGGTCATCTGCCTCGTCTTCCTCATCTCCATCTACCTCCTCCAGCTGCTCCTGCTCCTCCTCTCTTGTCACCTGGGTAGAAAATCCACTCATTTCACCAGACAATGCTTCTGCTCCAATGTCCTCCTCCTCCTCCAGTTCAGTCCCCACCGGACTCATGTGGCCGCGAGATGTAGTCGCCACGTCTCCAGTCCCCTGCCCAGACAGATTTTTCAGCATCTGTTCCAGGACATGAAGCAGTGGAATGACGTTATTCATCCCGTAGTCCTGGTGACTGACAAATAACGTCGCCTCCTCGAATGGCCTCAGCAAACGGCAGGTGTCACGCATGAGCTGCCACTGGCTGACATCAAAGTTACACAGGGGAGTACTCCTGTCCGCCTGGATCATCAAAAAATCGTTAATGGCCTTTCTCGTTCTACAGTCGGTCCAACATGTGAGGCTGGAATTCCAACGGGTTGGAAACATCGCATATCAGCGTGTGTTGGAGGAGGCGTTCTGCCCCCTGCAACTCGAGGAGGGGTGTTCCTGGCTTTGTAGGAATGGATGAAGTGCATCCCACAGTTTCCTGCCCATTTTCAGAATCTTCTGAAGATGGGTTTGGAAGACTTCAGGAACCTTTTCACATCCAGATTGAACACGTGCGCCATGCAGAGCACATGGACCATCCCTCCTCGGTGCAGCGCGGACACCATGTTACTTCCATTGTCCATCACCATGGTTCCGATTTGCAGTTGGCGCGGAGAAAGCCACACATCGATTTCTTGCTGCATGATGCGGAGCATTTCCCTCCCCTGTGTGACTTCTTTCGCCGAGGCAAGCCAGGTGTTAGAACTGCGTGACACCGCTGTGCCCTACACATGTGGAATGGGGAGCAGTACTTGTGGGGGCTGAGATGGTGGTGGTGGTGGAGGAGGAGAAGGCGGACATTAGCGCAGGAGCCGCAGTTTGACAACTTGGAGGAGAAAGCGCCGTTTCCTGTCCAAGTTGTTGGTGTGCCTGGGCCGTAAAGGACATGTACTGGCCCTGACCATAGTTACAGCTCCAGACGTCCGCGCTGCCGTGCCCCTTTGGGAAAAACAGAAGGATAAGCTCAAGGGACTGACCCAGCTTCTGTTCTACATATTTATGAAGTGCTGGTACTGCCTTTTTGGAAAAGAAATCACGGCTTGGAATTCTCCATCTCGGCTCGGCACAAGCTATTAGTTCCACCATTTGGAAAGGGAGGGACTGCAGTACCAACAACTTTGACAGGAGCACGGTCAGCTTTCTGAACCTTGGATGGTTGGACGCATACTGTTGTCTCTTTGCAATCGCCTCGCTGAACGACTGCTGGCGCCATGAGTAGCGAGAGCAGGAGCATCTGGACCGGAGATAATGGCAAAGAGAAACAGCTCCCTTCTGTCAGAGGTGGTGGAGCCCTTTACTGGCTGCAATGGCATGCGTGCCACTGGGCAATGTGCTGTTGCTACGGCAGCAGGGTGGACCAAACCCCATCTGAGCCACGTTTTTTCCCAGGCCACCGGATGGTGACGCTGATGTGTTGACGCAGGGCCGTGGTGCCAACGGTTAGCTCCCTGGCCCCGCTTTCACTTTCTGCCCACAGATTTACGTATACCCCTATTCGGCTCCTCCAGTGTCTTAGCAAAGAATGCCACACCGCTGAGTATCTGATTTTTTCCACCAACGCTCCGCACTGAGTGACTACTGCCGCCGCTGCCCCCGCTGAGCCCCTGTGCCGCTACTTTCTTGGACCTTCGAGCGGGTTTTTACTCCGTGGCCGCTTGGCTTCCGACCTCACACTGCTGCTACCCTGCTGACTCACGGTCACACAACCCATTTGCTGGCTGCGCCGCTGCCTGACGCACAAGCTAACGCCCTCTTCTCCTGACGATGATGAAACCCTTGCCTCACCCAAGCTCCCCAAATACGGTCGGCTACTTAATCATTATTTTGTGTTTCATTGTCACTGCTGTCCTCATCACCGGTTTTTGGTATGGCAGAGGCTGAGCCCTCCCCAACATGACCCCCCCATGCCACTCTCCACATCTATACTTTGCCGGCCCTACTGCAAGAAGCAGGGGATATTGGCCCCATTTCTTCGCTGCCCAAGTAATGCTGACTGCCTCTAAATTGTTATCCTCAGCTGTATCGTGGCGATGAGCCCAGACATAATAGTAGACCCTCTGGCTGAGGCGAACCGGATGATGGGAAGAGGCGGGTTGAGGAAAGGTGAGGCTCCGCTGACCTCGCCTCTCGGGCCATGCCAAACTAAGGGTTGTGTCGAAGTTCCCACCGACTCTTGGCTGGGGTTGTCAGATGTCATCTGGGAGAAGGTGGATGACCTAGTCAACCAATCAAGGAACCATAGGGGTTGCTGAACAACTCACGGCGTCTAGATGTCAGTCGGCCGTTGTGCCTCACCGAGTGAAACTGCTGCGACCTCCTGTTGTTGCTGCGACTGAGGCCATGCCTCCATGATGTCGTGACCACTGCCACTTGCAGATGAAGAGCAGCCACCTCTCTCGTCTGACATACTGTTTGTTCTAAATGTTACAAGACACTGTATGATGAAGATATCTTGTTTATGATAATTTACGCCACCTGTATTTGACTCCAATTGAACCAATAAGAGCTTGGGTCACCTTGGATATAAATTGCCGCTCCACAATATGGGCAGGAAAAAATTTAATTGTATGTGCCGTTAAAAACACGTGTATTTGTACTAAATATAAAGCACTAACAGACTTAATTAACCTTCGGATATGAATTATGCTACAGGCAAAATTTTTCTTTGGGCAGCGTGAAGAAATAAAGACGTTTATTTTACGTGACCACAAACAGCAGTAAAAACGCTGTACATTAACCCCTGGATCTAATTAGCGCAAGAATATGAGCACCAAAAATGAGATGGTTTATTTGTATTTTGTAAAATACGCTGTTTCTTTAACTGAATACAACAGGAACAGGCTTAGATCCCCCTTGGATATTCAATGGTAGGGGTTTTTAAAAGTCTTGGAAAACCCCTTTAATTTCTCAGATTGTCTTTTTTTGAGTTATCTCTGCAGAGTGAAAACCTCTTGACCTGGTGCATGGGAGGCAGCAGCAAAAGCAGTGAGTCCCAGGATATCGACAAGTGTAACTTCTCTGTATGTTATTATTGAAGTGAAGTATGTTCACTTTTGGAGTCTCTATTATCACGTTTCTGTGTTTGTATAAACGTGAAAAGGACATGTAAATTTTTTTGTGCAATACAGTTGTATTTACAGACTTTACCACCACAGTAATGACGTATTGCTAAGATATGACATTATACCCTAATCAATGATGACATCAATCTTGGGAAACTATTCCTCAGTGGTTGCAGTACCTGCACCATGTAGCAAGGAGTAATGCTGCCTTGAGAAAGAAATCTGAAGGGGTCACTGTGTTTGGCATTGTGGTCTCTTTTTTTATAGCTATGAGCTGGGACCCAGGGGATGGACTGTTATAGATCAGTAATTTTATACCTGGTGATATGGCAAAATGTACTGTGCTGGGGAAGTACTATTCCACTATTATCACTGTGTAAATAAGGCCATAAACCCCAATTGACACATATTATATTCATTCTTGTAAAGGTTCTATAATTTTTGTTTAAGAAACCTAATAAAGCTGATATTTGACTTTCTCTTTGGTAACCAATAAGAATTGCCATCAGGCTTGGACTGGGCCACAGGGGAGCAGGGGAAACCATTGGTAGGCATCTGGACATTGTGAAGCCTTTGATATGGCAGGTCTGGGGCTGCTTTTCAGGGAGAAAGGCAGAAAAAGAGACGGAAAGCAAAATTCATGTGCAGTCGTGTACAGTAGCTGTAGGGTGGGCCCCAAGAATCAACTTCACTGGTGGGCCCTAAACTCAGCTACACTGGTGTGCCATAGGCACCCCAGTGCAACACTGCTTGCCACTATCGATCTATAGCATAATGCAATATGACCAGGCAATTTTTCTTCCCATAATGATCTTTGGTAAAAAAAAGACTATGCAGAAAATTACCACAGGGGATGACGTGGAGGTCTTTCTCACGGCCTTTGAGCAGGTTGCCGTCAGTGAGAGGCTACCAACGGAACAATGGGCGGACATCCTTGTACCCTTATCTTACTGGTGAACCCCAGAGTGTATACTGTGGCTGTGGGTTCCTCACCAGTGTGGGTCAACCTCTGAACAAATAGAGTGGTGGAGTTACATGGAGGCTGCTGTTGCTTTAAGCAACCAACCCTGGCAGCAGCAGACTGTTCCACTGTCCAGCAGAGGGAGCCATGTTGGAGGTGCCATAGAGCAACAGCATGTGCTTCCTGACTGCCCTTTTAGTAGGAAGCCATAGAGGATGCAACCCCAAGCCCTGGAGTTCCAAGTTGGTGGAGCCTGGATGGTTCTAATTAGTTGTGACTCCTATTTTGGGGCTGCCAGTCAAATGCAGCTTGGTTCAGAAGTATGTCCAGAGTTGCTACAATGCTAGGAGAAGAGTGGTGAGACCATTCTGATGGCAGATAAGACTGACACGTTTCATTATGGACTTGAAAAGTCTGACGGACTCTATGCTCAGGACATATGAGTAATATTGTCCATTGAAAATGCCATTAGTTTTACCATGATAAAAAATTGATGTTGAAAGCTTGCAAATTAAATAATAAACATTTTCACCTTTCATCATTATTAAAAATTCTATACCATTTATGTTTTAGTGATAATTAGTTCCATAGTGAAAGATTGTCTTAGGGGGTACGCCCGGACAAAGCTTTAGTTTGCTCATGCTTAGCATCACCTCTCCTATCGGGCGTATTGTTAGTCTATTCCTCCCTGAACCAACCCCCTCACTGCTGAATGACTGTTCTTCCCAAAAAAAAAAAAAAAAAAAAAAAAAAAAAAAAAAAAAAAAAAAAAAAATTTCCCTTTGAACATGCTGAAAATTTAAGTGCACAAACCAGGAAAGTATACATATCAAATGCCCCCTAGGGTTTTATTAACATTTAAGGGTATTGTAAAAACTGGTCCCGTGGGGAATAGAAAACATGAGAGGTTTGCTGTCATTACAGCTTCCTGTGAAGTGTGCAAAATAGTGTCGGTACTGGTACAGTGGAGGTTATAACTGCTGAAGTAGGGGAAAACAGTAGACCAAATTATCCCTTTATAAAAAATCAAGGGGCATTGAAATCTGAAAGGGGGGATAATACTGCTGTAGAATGACCATACGAAATGCCCCCGTCCTGTTTTTTTTTATATAATTTGTTGAAATGAAAGGTCTTTCCATATTTTCCCCTCACCCCAAAGAAAGAAAAAGGGGGCCCCTTGGAGAGGTAAGCCGAGAACTTGGATATAATAATTGTTTACAATAGATTTATTTGAATTTTTGTTTTAATTTTTTCTTTTTTTCTTTCTTGGTTAACTATGAAATACATGCTTATATTTTATTATTACTCATTCATATGGATTCACTTTTACGTGGTACTTTTGTCCATGTATTGTTTACTATTTATTAGTAATCTATTGCTATTTATTTATATATATATTTTTTATGAATATTTTGTTTTGTGTTTCCCACCATGGTGATAGATAATTTTTTATATGTTGTTCATAATTCACTATATATTATTATAGATTTTTTTTTTCTATAAAACCTATGCATAGTAAACAGAAACATATGTATAGTGTCAATTACGGTATATAATGGACATATGAGTTATGTAGTGTCTTCATATTCCATCCCCCAGATATTTATATATTGTATTTTGTGATAATATACAATATATATGTATATTTATTGATTATGACACATTATTTATGCATTGTATATGGTGAAATTGATATATCTATGAATTTCTGTATGAAGTGATCATATTGTGTATTTTATATGTATTCCTTGATGGGCTTATTAATATTGTATCTGACTCGTTCACTGATATGAGTATTTGATTGGGCTTCTTATTTTCTAATAAATTGTATTCAATGTGTGAGTTTATGTTTTGTCTTTGTCCCATTTGTTTGTTTCACTTTTTTTGTTTATCACCATTTTTGCACTCTTATCACCATCACCGTACATTTTCTTTATGTCATGTTATGACCTTAATATCACTCTATTCACCTTACTCATTAGACGGCACCTCTGTGATAGTACACATGCGCCAAGGATACCAGTCTCGTTGAGGCGCTCCGGCATGTCCAGAAACTTTGTTCAGTGGGCATGTGGACCTGTATGTGATGGGCGTAAGTGGGGCAGCTGAGGTGAGCCACGACGTTTTCATGCGCATGCCTAGTGATACTTTTTAGACGCCGGATTGTTTGTTACTGTGTACTCATGTGTTTGAACACTGTTGTCTATATTATTGACTTTTTGTGTAATTGCTGTTTCTTCTGCTTTTTAAAAGTTTATAATTATATCTAGGGCATGGAATGTGTTAAGATACAGGGGAAATTGATCCTCATTGGCCAATTCCAACCATGTGATCTTGATGGGCGTTATATATAGGTTGAGTCATGACACACCCCTTGAAGAAGCATTGATGAAATGTGTGTTGGGGTGTCAGGTGCTACTCATGTGGAGTTTATTACTATGGGGAAGATGTAGTTTTAATGATCATTTTGATCTTTGTCATATCCTCTTATACTTGCATGGTCTCTTGACTTGTGATGATTTCAATATGATAAATATATGACCAGCAGAGGTGAAGGAGTAATCTCACTATTTTAATACGGTCTCCTTTTGTGTACCGTGTTGTTGTCTTCATTTTTTCCTTGTTTTTCTTTTATTTATTTAGGATTTTATGTTGTTTTTTGAATTTAATAATGTTTTTTTTTTATTTTTGGTTTTTAATCCTCATTATTTCATTTGGTGTATCTAATATAGTCTGAGTGATAATACCATCAATTGTTGATTGTGAGAAATTTTGTTTGGCGGTTTAGTGTACCATCATGTTAGAGAACTAGCCAGTGTATTCCCTTCTAACCTTTCTTGTGTTACTAATATGCTTAGTTGTGCAGATTCTTGTCATGTAACTGCATTGTTACTGTTTTGCTCCTAAAAATCTCAAGTTTGATTGCTTGTTAGTATTTTGTAAATCCACTTTTGTATTTCAACACTGCCTAAATCCTTCTGGGCTCTTGATCAGATTCAAACATGTCTCAACAGAAAATCTGATCCCAGGTCTCTTCCACATGTTCTCAATGTTGATGTATACTGGTCGACTCCCTGGGGTAAGAACACAGCTTTTTCTTCAACTCTAAACACACGTTTTCGATTGGGTTGAGGTCTGGGGACTGTGGGGGCCAATCCAGCAACTCTACTTTATTGTTATTGAACCATTTCTTCACCAATCTTGACATATGCTTTAGGTTGTTGTCCTGCTAGAACACTGTGGGGGACATGTATGAAAACTGTCTAGGTCTAAGTCTTTCTTTGTTGCCCATAGCAACCAATCAGAGTTCCCCTTTCATTTTTCCAGGGCACTATATGAAATGAAAGTGCAACAAAGGCAACAGAAAAAGTCTTAGACCTAGACAGTTTTCATACATTAACCCCTTTGTTGTCCTTTTAATTCCCATAGTACTCGAGTGTACGAAGAAACTCATCTTGTAGGATACTCACATACCCTGTTTCCCCGGAAATAAGACAGTGTCTTATATTAATTTTTGCTCCTAAAGACGAGCTAAGACTTATTTTTAGGGGATGTTTATTTTTTTTCTATGAACAATAATTCACATTTATTGTTCAACAAAACATGAACATGTATTAATATACTGTAGTGATTTCATCACAAACGGCAGCATAAGCAGCCAAACTCTGAATTAAATTAAAAAAAAAGCACTATGTCTTATTTTTGGGAGATGTCTTATTTTCGGGGAAACAGGTTATAGTTCAGCATTGAGACCACCATCGATCTTGGTCAACTATCCAATGCCTTTAGCTCTGAAACAACCTCATATCATCAAGCTTCCTCCACCAAACTTAACAGCTCCTTCAATTTCTCAATCCGTTATCCCCCTTTTCCCTTGATTCTTCCAGATCCATTTGCACCCATCAGAGCACAGACTATTCGTTTTCATCTCATCACTCCAAATACCCCGTTTCCAATCTTCCACTTTTCATACTTTTTTGTAGACTGGAGCTAATGCTTCTTATGATGAGATTGAAGTCGAGGCTTCTTCTCCTTTTTTCGGGCCACCATTCCAGACTTCTGTAACGCGCGTCACATGGTGCTTGCATGGATGTCTGTGATCTCACTATTATGAAGCATACGAGTCACCTTCACTGCCGTGTCTGTCGCATCAGAACTGATAGACCTTGTGATAAGTCAGCTTGCTGACTTTGATATTTTGCTTGGATGTCCACCTCGTGGCTTTTGAATGGATGGATGGACTTCATTGCGTATTCCTAAAGCTGTCATTGAGCTCCTATAAAGCAGTTTGGCAATTTTCTTGGCCAATAGACCGCTCTCGATGAGTTGGATGATGTGGTTTCTCTTTTCTTGGGAAATATTCTTCATTGCTGCTCCTCACTTTGGACCAGTGACCTTTCGCTTGTGAATCCACCTAACAACACACTGAGCTATTAGGGAATGTGATAATAGGTTGTAATTTGTAGTATAAAAGAAGAAAAAGATTGTTCCACCATCAGGAGCAAAACAGTAACAATGCAGTTACATGAGAGGAATCTGCAGAACTAAGTAGATGCTAAATAGTTGCAAGTTAAATTGATGTATGAGATAGCCAAGATGATTGTCTATAAAATGATGGTAGTCTCATGCTCAAGCTGTAGTGGATGGTGAGATATGGAGCCTGAAATTAAAAAGTTCAAAATATTGTTACCCTTTTGTTTGGCACTGTATATACATTTTTTCCTTCTATAGGACGATGCAATCCTCCTATATGGGCTCTGAAATCCTAATCTGTAATCACCACATGAGGAAGTAAATGATTTTGACACTTTAATAAAGCTTCTGTCTGATATTGTATCTTGAAATCTGGGAAAGCACACTGTATCTGCCATTTAACAAATGGGTTGTAAATTACTGACCGTTCATAGTACCATATGTAACCATGGAAACAAATTTGTCTGTGCTGATTGTTTCCATGGCAACCCATGTTACCGCAGAATGTCATTCATGTAAAGCCAGGCTGACCAGTCGTAACTTCTGTGCATCTTGTGCTATCTACTTGCCAACAGATTTTGGGTAGATTTAGGTAGGCGTCTTGTTTCAAATGTTATTAGGCAATTCATACTGAAATACATACAAATCTGTTGTAATTTTTAGATCTGTTTATCTAAGGTAAGAGCAACCATGAATGTGATCACAGAGGACAAATATCTGTGCTCATGAATCACCTATGTAAAAAAAAACAGTAGCTGTGATTGATGTTCCATGGCTAGGATTGGAAAAAACTCGATTCTTGGCTGTTTAGTCCCTTCCCGGTGCAGAGATCTTTATGTCGTGTTCTTTTTTCCATCTTTCTTCCAGGAGTCATAACTTTTTTATTTTTTCATTGACATAGCCAAATGAGGGCTTGTTTTTTGTAGGACAAGATGTACTTTTTAATAATACTATTGTCCCAAACATATAATGTACTGGGAAACAAAAAATAATATTTGTGGGGTGTCACAATTTCATGCTGACTGTATTCTGCAGGTTGGTAGGATTCCGATTCTTTTGAGTTTTTGTTTTGTGTTAGCACTTAAAAAAAAAAATAATAATTTTTTTTTTACATTTCAACGCCATTTTCTGCAAACAATTAGTTTTTTACTTCTCCATGTATGAACTTGAATTGTTTTTTGAAGGCTGAAGTGTAGTTTTAGTTGGGATCATTTTAAGATTTTTGTAACTTTTTGACCACTTTTTGTTCCAATATTTTGGGGTTGTGATATGACCACAAGAATTGCTAATTTGGGATTGTGCATTTCTTTTTTTCTATAGTGTTGCCTGTACATGATAAATAATGTTATATTTCATTTGATCAAACTTATTCAGATGCGATGATACCAATTGTGTTGGACTGTTTAATGTATTTTATTTGTGAAATGTTAAAATCAGAGATGTCCTGAACTCCTTATATTTTTTAATTTTAAAACTTTTTTCCTTTTCCTTTTAGTTTGTAGGGTAGTTGACCACTTAGGGTGCAATTGTTTATAAAATGACCTTCAGAAGTAATATAGTCCAAAACAAAGTACAATAACACTGACATTTTGAGAAAAATGATATTACGTTTGACTGATTATAATGCATTGAAATGTTACTCACATCATTAATCCCAATGAAACAAAAGTGTTTTGCGGCTGATTTTCATTTTTATTCAACATCCAGTGCAACCCATATTTGTGTCCAGCAATAGTCAACTAGCGTTGATGGATTCCAGTAGCCCTGATAATGCTTTTCCATCATGGCAATATCTTGGTGACATTGGTTGCCATTTTCATCACTGATTGCACCAAGACTTACAGGGAAGAATTCCAAATGTGAATGCAGAAAATAAATTTTCAATGACGTGTTGCACCTCATCACTTTGTAAGCTTCAAGAAGGTTGTCAACCAATTTGATGTAATTTGGTGCTTCATAGCTGCCAAGGAAATTGTCGCAATGATCCTTGAATGATTTTCAAGCAATATTCACAATCCCTACCAACAGCAATTTGTGCTTGTCAATCATGATTTGTCAGATTTGTGGACCAACAAAAATGTCTTCCTTAATCTTGGCATTGGTTATTCTTGGAAACATTTGTCTCAAATAAAGAAAGCTTTCTGATTTCTTGTTCATTGCTTTTACAAAATTTTTCATCAGCCTGAGTTTTATGTGAAGTGCAGGCAGAAATATCATTGTTGCGTCCATAAGTGCTTTATGTTCGGCATTTTTCTGCCTGGGAGTCAACTGGTTACGTATTGGCCACTTCCGTCTACTGTAATGTGACTGCTTAGCATGGCTGTCCCATACGCAAGTGAAACAGTAGTACTTGCAATTCAAGCAGCAGTGCCACTACTTTTAAATCTCCACAGATGTTCCAGTTGTAGTTTCTGTACTTGATGTGTTTCAACAACAGTTCCATGTTCTCGTATGTTTCTTTCATGTGTGCAGCATAGCCAACAGGCATTAAACGATGAACATTACCATTGTGTAAAAAGACAGCTTTGAGACTTAATACTGATGAGTCAATAAAGAGACGCCACTGTTTCAGCTTACGCTTAGTACCTAAAGCTACAAACAATCCTTTAATGTTGGTGCAGAAGCACAGGTTGTTAACCTGTTCAAAAATCTCTGTTAAATCATATTGGCGGCTTTGGAAGACAGAAACTTTTGTACCAGGTGACAGCAAATGCCATCCTTGAAGTCTTGAAGCCAGTAACTCTGCATTTGCTTTTGACAAATGTAAGTCCCGGACCAAGTCATTCAGTTGTTGCTGTGTTATAAGATGAAGCTCACCAAACATACATGGCTCAAAGTCTGAATCAGTGTTGTTTCTCATCTCTGACCCATAGACTGCAACATCTTCATTAGCTACCTCATCTAGGCTCCATGTCTCTGGTGGCTTTTACTGGAAGAGTGTCATCATGTGTTCTCATAGCTGAAGGCAGATTGGGATATTCAATGCATTTCTTATTCTCTTATTCTTAACAAAGAAACCAGAGACATTATTTGACAGAAGTAACAGTTGATCACATGATCCTTCTGTTCTTGCAACATCATTGGGACAGGAAATGGCATTTACTTGCAAGAACCTCTCAGCCAACCTCTAAGGTCAACCGCATATGGGACATCGGATACTGTGTTGGTGTAAGAAAGGTACGTGAGCAGAACTTTAAATGCATGTATGTTAGAAAAAACTGTATTATTTCCTTTTCTGATAAAAAATGCATGCAAAAAATATAAACCTGACAACCCCTTTAAAAACCCACTAAGCCCTCCCATCAGGTTATTTTGGAAGTCTTTTCTTGAAACATCATGGAGATGCCTTCCTAAGGCGTTTGGTCACTGTGACATAATGAAAACCCTTCTATTACGTGCAGCTAGTGGATCCATAATACACACTGTGCATATAAAGCAGTCTGACTTCTTGTTCAAAGACGTATCATCTTAGATTTCTGCCTTAGATTTTAACTTTGTAGAGCCAGTTATTGCCTCTGATTTAGATGCAACAAGGCTAATTCATGTCACCTCTGCCCGATGTCTCCATTCTTTTTTTGTCTACACTATGGATTTAAAGTCTGTGGTGTAAAAAATCTGTAGTGTGAACTAATGCTTGGACTGCCCATTCAAATGAATGATCTTGACATGGAATTCAATGCAGAATCCATGTTAAAATCCATTGTGTGTACATAGCCTTAGGGTTTTTGGATCTATTAAATGAGATGAACAAATTGTAAGAGTTTAAAATTCAAGTTACAAACAGTAATCTTAGCCCGCAATAAACCAAAGAAGTCATATTTTTATAAATGAAACTAAATGCAAATGTAATCTTCTTTTTGATTTACTTCCACTTGCAATAGGTCTCCTTTCTAAGATTTCCTTAGATCCAACTATGTTATGTATGCACAAAAATTATAGTACAATGGTCCCTTAAGTTACAATGACCTCAAGACACTGATCCAGCCAAAAATTATAAACATTATATGTGTGAAACCCTTGTATAAGTGAAATACGTGCAGTGATTGGAGATCTAGTAGCGCCTCTCTACAGTACAGTATGGTACTACATGTCCTGTTCTGCTCTTTGCATGTGCCAGGAAGAGCAGCTCCTTTGGGCACCGGGTAAGGGTGCCCCATTTTCTTTTTTTCTGATACATTGTATATAAAGTACATGACCCAAAGAAAAACTATTCTTGAAGTGCAAAGAGATTTTCAGCTTTCAGCAGCTCTTTCTGACTTTTATATATATATAAGGACTTGCTTTATCTGTATTTGTTATCTTCATAACTTTCTTTCATTTTCATTTTGTATTATGTTGGGTCACATTTTGGGGCCTCAGAAACAATTACTAGTTTCCCATAAAGTTATGGTTTCAACATACAATGGTCATCCCAGAACCAAGTAATATTATATGCCTAGGGACCACTGTACTTGGATCTTCTTCTTTTTCTTAATGTTCACATTAAAAACATTTTCAACATTATAGTCATGTATAATTTTGAACATATAACTTGTAAGTAACTTGTAAGCAGAGGCGGGACGACGGGTAGGCAGAGGTAGGCGATCGCCTAGGGCGCCTACCTCTGCCTATCCCTAAGGGGCGCAGGCAGGGCCCCGAACCTCGCCGGGCTCCAGGCCGCTGCCGTGGGCCTGAAGCGCCGGCGGTCTCTTTGACCGCTTCTGCGGAGCAGAGAGCGAGCGCTCCCTGCTCCGCAGAGAGTGTCGGACCCGCTCACCGGAAGATCGCTGGATCCTCCGGTAAGCCGCAGGGCCGACACAGCGGGGCCGCCGGGTCCTCATAGCGCTGAGGACCCGCCGCGGCCCCGTGCGGCTCAGCTGGCAGCGTTGCGATGAAGTGATGTCATCGCGACACTGCCTCTCCTCGGGCGCACAGCGCGTCATAGGCCGTGCGCCCGAGGAGCTGCCGGAGGAGTGTCCGGCGCTGGAGGCGGGGCCGAAGAGGAGCGCGCGCCCGGGCAGCAGGTAAGTATGAATGTTGTTGTTTTTACCTGCCTGTGGCCCCATACGCCTGCCTGTAGCCCCTATATACCTGCCTGTAGCCCCCATACGCCTGCCTGTGGCCCCTATATACCTGCCTGTGGCCCCTATATACCTGCCTGTAGCCCCCATACGCCTGCCTGTAGCCCCCATACGCCTGCCTGTGGCCCCCATACGCCTGTAGCCCCTATATACCTGCCTGTAGCCCCCATACGCCTGCCTGTAGCCCCTATATACCTGCCTGTAGCCCCCATACGCCTGCCTGTAGCCCCTATATACCTGCCTGTAGCCCCTATATACCTGCCTGTAGCCCCCATACGCCTGCCTGTGGCCCCCATACGCCTGCCTGTAGCCCCTATATACCTGCCTGTAGCCCCCATACGCCTGCCTGTGGCCCCCATACGCCTGCCTGTAGCCCCTATATACCTGCCTGTAGCCCCCATACGCCTGCCTGTAGCCCCTATACGCCTTAGCGAGACGTAGCGATACCTGAGAGGAGGGGGTTGTTGAAGGCTCCAACGCAATGGACGCTATCTAAGAAGTCGGCAATGGACTGGGTCTCCTAAGCCTGAAGGCGATGTAAGGAGAGTTTACGGAGTACAACCAGGTACTCCTGCCTGTAGCCCCTATATACCTGCCTGTGGCCCCCATACGCCTGCCTGTGGCCCCCATACGCCTGCCTGTAGTCCCTATATACCTGCCTGTAGCCCCCATACGCCTGCCTGTGGCCCCATACGCCTGCCTGTGGCCCCATACGCCTGGCTGTGGCCCCATACGCCTGCCTGAGCCCCTATACGCCTGGCTGTGGACCCATACGCCTGCCTGAGCCCCCATACGCCTGCCTGTGGCCCCATACGCCTGCCTGTGGGCCCCATACACCTGCCTGTGGCCCCCATACGCCTGCCTGTGGCTCCTATACGCCTGCCTGTGGCTCCTATACGCCTGCCTGTGGACCCTATACGCCTGCCTGTGGCCTAGTCCCCGGCGCCGCCGCTATCCGCCGCCGCCGATCGTTAGGATCCTAAGCCGTTACCCGTCGCTAAGCTATCGGCTTAGGACCTTGGCGACGGCAGCGGTGGCGGGACTAACTGTATGTGCATCCGCTGGACAGTTAGATGCTTTGGCGGAGCAGAGAGCCCCGCATAGTACTCTGTGGCCGCAGGCAGGATGTGGCTCACTGGGGTGCACAGCACGGGCGGCGTGCGCGTCATCACTCTGCCCGCGCGCAGCCTGGTGACGTCATGCCGCTGAAGAAAAGACCAGGAGCAGCGACAGCGGCAGGGAGCTAGGTCAGGTGCGTGCTTTCCGTGTCTTACTTTTAATTTGCTCTATTCATGCTGGGGGCCTATAATCTAATTATAAATGTGCAGGGGGGGGGGCTACTATGTACTTTTATATATGTGCAGGGGGCTACTATGTACTTTTATATATGTGCAGGGGGCTACTATGTACTTTTATATATGTGCAGGGGGCTACTATGTACTTTTATATATGTGCAGGGGGCTACTATCTACTTTTATATATGTGCAGAGGGCTACTATCTACTTTTATATGTGCAGGGGGGCTATTATTATGTGCTGTGAGGCCTATAAGCTACCTATATATACACGTGCTGTGGGGCCTATGAGCTATCTATATACCTGCTGGGGGACCTATAAGCTATCTATATACCGGCAGGGGGACATATAACCTACCCATGTGTGCTGGGGGACCTAAACCTGCCTATATACCTACTGGGGGACCTAAACCTGCCTATATACCTACTGGGGGATCCATAACCTGCCTATATACCTGCTGGGGGATCCATAACCTGCCCATATACCTGCTGGGGGATCCATAACCTGCCCATATACCTGCTGGAGGACATGTAAACTACACACCTACCGGGAGACATATAAAGTTTATAACCACCTACTAGGGGACGTATAACTTACTGGGGGACCCTATTAGCTTCACTGGGGGACACATAATTTACTGCGTTGTGAAGTCGCTAATAGTCGTTAAGCCGGTTGTTAAGGCCTCAAGACAAGTCAGTTGATAAGAGTTAGCAATCGACTCCGCGGACTCCAGTCGGTTGTTAAGCCAGTTGTTAAAGGGGTTTTGCCACCATGTAATGTTTACGTGGGAACCTCCAAAATTGGTATTTAATCACTTTTCTAAATATATGTAATTAAAAAAAGTGAAAACTCTGAGAGCTACAGCATTTCTCAATCCCCTTGGTTACCTAAAAGCTTCCCCTAGTCACCCCCCAGGAGTAAAAGGCCGCGCTTGCGTGAATACTTCTTTTTGATGACAAGAAAAATGAAATGGCTTTTAAGGCACGGGTAGAAATATGTTTTTTTTTGATACGAATAACTAGCTGGTGTTTTAGACCCCTGCTATATCCAGGGGACTGGGCCCCCGGGGGGGGCCGGGGAATCCCGGTGGGCCCCCCCCCGAGCCGTGGGGGCCCGGGGCGTCCCCCGTCGCTCGGGGCCCCGTCCGCGAATGCGGTCCCTAAACCCCCCGGGACGCGTCCCCGAGCGCTCAGGACGGCCCGGTTTCCCGGGGATATGTCCCCGACTCCCGGGGGCGGGCCGGGGTTTTGTCGGGGAGACAGCGCCATTTGGGTGCGCTCCGTGATTACCCGGCGGCTGAAGACACTGGCCCTTTTAAAAACCTGCCAGGCCCGGCCTACTGTGGTAGGCGGGCGGTGACTTCCACTCCCCCGCCCCGTATGCAGTGCAGCAGGACCCGGCGGCCCGGAGCAGGAGCCCGACCCAGGTAAGTGGTCTTTTTTTTTTTTTTTTTTTTTTTAAACATTTTTACAAAGGGGGCCCTGGTTTAAAAGGGGGGCCCTTTTGGCTATTAAAGGGGGGGGGCCCTGGCTACAAGGGGGGCCGGGCTATAAAAAGGGGGGGTCCCTGGTATAAAGGGGGTCCGGGCTAAAAGGGGGGGCCCCCGGCAAAAAGGGGGTCCCTGGCTCAAGGGGGGCCTGGCTATAAAGGGGGCCCCTGGTAAAAGGGGGGCCCTGGCTATAAAGGGGGTCCCTGGTACAAGGGGGGCCCTGCTACAAGGGGGGAAATCATGGCTACGGGGGGGTCCCTGGCTACAAGGGGCCCGGCTATAAGGGGGGTCCCCGGGTATAAGGGGGGCCCTGGCTATAAAGGGGGCCCCTGGTATAAAGGGGGCCCCTGGCTATAAAGGAGGGCCGGGCTACGGGGGGGGGCCCTGGCTAAAAAGGGGGGCCCGGCTATAAAGGGGGGTCCTGGCTAAAGGGGGGGCCCCCTGACTGCAGGGGGGGGCCCCTGACTGCAAGGGGGGGGTCCTGGTTCAAGGGGGGACCTGATAAAAGGGGGGGGGGCCCTGGCTATAAAGGAGGGCCCTGACTGCAAGGGGGGCCCCTGGTCAAGGGGGGCCTGCTACTGGGGGGCCCCTGGGCTAAAAAGGGGGTCCCTGGTATAAAGGGGGTCCCTGGCTACAAAGGGGTCCCTGGCTTAAAGGGGGTCCCTGACTACAAGGGGGCCCCCTGGTCAAGGGGCCCTGGCTATAAAGGGGGCCCCTGGCTATAAAGGGGGCCCTGGTAAAGGGGGGTCCCTAAATGCAAGGGGGGGGGTCCCTGACTGCAAGGGGGGCCCCCTGGCTTAAAGGGGCCCTGGCTACAAGGGGGGCCCGGTATAAAGGGGGTCCCTGGTAAAAGGGGGGGGCCTGGCTTTAAAGGGGGCCCCTGACTACAAGGGGTCCCTGGCTCCAAGGGGGGACCTGACAACAAGGGGGGGGTCCCTGGCTACAAGGGGGGGGTCCTGGCTATAAAGGGGGGCCCTGGCTAAAAAGGGGGCCCCTGGTTTAAAGGGGGGGGCCCCTGGTAAAGGGGGCCCCTGGCTATAAAGGGGGCCCTGGCTATAAAGGGGGGGTCCCTGGCTGCAAGGGGGGGGGGCCCTTGGCTGCAAGGGGGGGGCCCTGACTGCAAGGGGGGCCTGACTGCAAGGGGGGCCCCTGGCTACAGGGGGCCCCCTGGCTTAAAGGGGGCCCCGGGCTACAAGGGGGTCCTGGCTATAAAGGGGGTCCTGGTCAAGGGGGGCCCCGGCTACAAGGGGGGGTCCCTGGCTTTTAAAGGGGGCCCCGGCTAAAAAGGGGGTCCCTGGCTATAAAGGGGGGCCCTGACTACAAGGGGGGGGTTTCCCGGGGGTAAAAGGGGGGGCCCTGGTACAAAGGGGGGGCCTGACTACAAGGGGGGGCCCTGATACAAGGGGGGGGCCCTGGTAAAAGGGGGTCCTGGCTATAAAGGGGGGTCCCTGGCTAAAAAGGGGGTCCTGGTGAAAGGGGGGGGGGGCCCCTGACTGCAAGGGGGGGCCCTGACGAAAGGGGGGGCCCCAAAAATGCAAGGGGGGTCCCTGGCTACGGGGGGTCCTGGTTTAAAAAGGGGGGCCCTGACTAAAGGGGGTCCCGGCTATAAAGGGGGGGCCCCGGGTACAAGGGGGGTCCTGGCTAAAGGGGGGGCCCCTGGCTAAAAAAGGGGGGTCCCTGGCTTAAAGGGGGGCCCTGACTAAAAGGGGGGTCCTGGCTCAAGGGGGGCCCTGGTACGGGGGGGCCTGATACAAGGGGGGGCCCCTGATTTACAAGGGGGGCCTGGTAAAGGGGGGATTGCTATAAAAGGGGGTCCCTGGCACGAGGGGTCCCTGATACAAGGGGGGGGTCCTGGTAAAAAGGGGGGCCCCGGGTTTTTAAAAGGGGGGCCCCCGACTACAAAAGGGGCCCTCACTAAAAGTGGTCCTGGTTCCTCGGGCCCCCTGGCTAAAAGCGGGTCCCTGGTACAAAGGGGGCCCCTGGTAAAGGGGACCCTTTGCCCAAAAGGGGGGCCCCCTGGCTACCAAAGGGGGGGGCCCCTGGCTAAAAGGGGAGGCCCCCTGACTAAAAGGGGGGGGCCCTGAAACAAGAGGGGCCCTATAAAAAAGGGGGGCCCCTGGTACCAAAAAGGGGGCCCCGACACAAGGGGGACCCTGGTTTCCCCTACAGGGGGGGGCCAAACTACAAGGGGGGCCCGGGCTACCTAAAGGGGACGCTTTGACTCCCTCGGGGGGGCCCCTCTGACTAAAAAGGGGGCCCTGGCTCCCTAAATACTAAAGGGGCCCTGACTCCCTCCAGTAGCAAAGGGGGGGGGGCCTGATTTCCCTGCACATAGCTAAAGGAGGCCCTAACTGCCGCAAACTACCTAAAAGAGGCCTTAACTGCCTGTATCTAAAAGGGGGGTCCCTAACTCCCTACAGCTTCCCTAACTGGGGAAACCCCCTCCTAAGACGGGGGCCCTTGCCTATTTCCCCTACCTACTTGGGTTTTCTACCTCCTGGAATATAATTGAGAGGGCAGCGCCCCATAGTTGTTGCTTTTCTCCGAGGGTTAGCTTCCCTCCCCCCAACCCCTTAGGATACTAGGCCTTAAGTTATGGCTTGTCCCCGCTCTCCCCCCCCTGGGAAGTTTGTAGGGTGGGAATGGGAAAAATGGGGAAAAAATTGAGGATTCTAATTTTGTGTGTTTTTCAGGGAGAGCTGGGCCGGGGCAAATCATCATGGCGGTGTGGAAAGTGGAGAAAAAAAGAGAATAAGAACGATCAGAGAGAAGGAACAACCTCAGATAGGCGTCTCGGTGGTACCGATTTTAGGGGTTATTTTATGTTTCATGTTAAAGTGTGTGACTGAGCGGTGTTGACCTCTATGTGGTTCTTTTATGGCGGTTTTGAGGGTTTTAAATGGCTGGTGTTGACCTCTATGTGGGGCTCTATTGGGGTGTTGAGGTTAAACTGAGCTGGGGTTGTCTCTATGTGGTTTATAGGCGGTGCTGTAGGTTATTTTTGAGCTGGTGTTGGGCCCTTATGGAGGTGTTGTAGGTTATATCGGCGCCCAGTTTTAATGCCCGCGTACAGTGTCCCTGATTGACCCTGTGATAGGGGTTCACTTTTACTTTTGCTGGTGATTATTTTTAAAGGGAGTGAGGTGTGGACCAAGGGGAAAAACATGGTTGGGGGGTAATGTATGTGGGTGGAGGGGGATATTTATGTGGGTTTGGGGGGGGGGATATTGTATGTGGGTGGAGGGGTATTGATTGGGTGGAGGGGTTTTTGTATGGGGTGGAGGGTGTTTTTGTATTGAGTGGGGGGGGTTTGTTGCGGGTGGAGGGGAATATTGATGGGGGGGGAGGGGGTATTGTTTTGGGTGGAGGGGGATTTGTATGTGGGTGGGGGGGGATATTGTATGGGGTGGAGGGGTATTTTAGGGGTGGGGGGGATATTGTATGTGGGTGGAGGGGGATAGTGTATGTGGGTGGAGGGGATATTGTATGTGGGTGGAGGGGGATATTGTATGTGGGGGGGGGGGGATAGTGTATGTGGGGGGAGGGAGGTATTGTATGTGGGTGGAGAGGGAGTTTGTATGTGGGTGGGGGGGGATATTTTTGTGGGTGGAGGGGGATAGTGTTGTGGGGGGGGAGGGGATTTGTATGGGGTGGAGGGGGATATTGTATGTGTGGGTGGAGGGTGAAATTTTTTATGTGAGTGGAGGGGGTTTGTATGCGGGGGGGAGGATATTGTAGTGGGTGGAGGGGGGTATTGTTTTGTGGGGGGAGGGGGGATATTGTAGTGGGGTGGAGGGGGTATTTTATGTGGGTGGAGGGGGATAATTTTATGTGGGTGGAGGGGGATTGTATGTGGGTGGAGGGGGATATTGTATGTGGGTGGAGGAGGGTATTGATTGGGTGGAGGGGGATATTGTTTGTGGGTGGAGGGGGATATTGGTTTGGGGGGGAGGGGGATATTGATGTGGGTGGGGGGGATAGTGTATGTGGGTGGGGGGGATGTGTTCTGGTGGAGGGGGATAGTGTATGTGGGTGGAGGGGTAGTATATGTGGGTGGAGGGGATAATGTATGTGGGGGGAGGGGGTATTGTATGTGGGTGGAGGGGAAAATTTATTGGGGTGGTGGGGGGTATTTTTGTGGGCGGAGGGGGATATCGTATGTGGGGGAGGGGGATATTGTCTGTGGGTGGGGGGGTAGGTATGTGGGTGGAGGAGGATAGTTTTGGGGGGGTGGAGGGGGGTATTGTGTGTTGGTGGGTGGGATATTGTGGTTTGGGTTTTGGGGGGGGTATTGTATGGGGGGAGGGGGGTGTGTATGTGGGTGGAGGGGGATATTGATGTGGGGGGGGGGGGATAGTGTATGGGGGTGGAGGGGGTAGTGTATTGGGTGGAGGGGGATATTGTTGCGGGTGGAGGGGGGGTAGTTATGCGGGGGGGGAGGAGGTATTGTATGGGGTGGCGGGGGATATTGTATGCGGGTGGAGGGGGATATTGTATGTGGGGAGGGGATATTGTATGGGGTGGGAGGGTGATATTGAATGGGGCTGGGGGGGGGATTGTATGCGGGTGGAGGGGGAAATTGTATGGGGTGGGGGGGGAGGATTTTTTTGCGGGGGGAGGGGGATTTGTATGGGGGGAGGGGGTATGTAGCGGGGGGGGGGGATATTTAGCGGGGGAGGGGGGATTTTGGGGGGGGGGAGGGGGATAGTATGCGGGTGGAGGGGGATACTGTATGCGGGGGGGGGGGGTATTGTTGCGGGTGGTGGGGGATTTTGTTTGGGGGTGGAGGGGTTTTTGTATGCGGGTGGTGGGGGATATTGTTGCGGGTGGGGGGGATATTGTATGTGGGTGGGGGGATTTGTTGTGGGTGGGGGGGGATTTGTAGTGGGTGGTGGGGGAATTGTATGTGGATGGAGGGGGATATTTTATGTGGGGAGGGGGTATTGTGTGGGGGAGGGGGTATGGATGGAGCTTTAACTCTGTGTCTATGATATGTTAGACTGACAGATGTGTGACTCCCTTGCTTTTTACTACAAATTACAGTTCTGTTTGCACACTGTATTTTGTGGTAAATGGGGCATTTATGTCCGAGGGCGGTAATATTTTTTATGTACAGTAGGGTGGGCCCCCCAAGATCAATTCCCCTGTGGGTCCCAGACCCCCCAGTCCGACACTGGCTATATCTGATGACAGAGAACATGAAGAAGCTTTCAATCTGCTGTGTAGAATAGGTGTTCTCTTTTGTATACAGAATTCACAAGTTATAGTTTGTTATTTGTGTGAAACATGTCACGGGGATCCGTTATGCAGCTCTGTGGTCTGGCTGTGTGTGTCTGTGTGCGTCTCTGTCTCTTTCAGCCCCGGTGATTTGTTTACATTAATTAGCTTCTTAGCAGATAAGGTTTCTCCTGACAGTGCAGTCTCAGGCTGTCTTGCTGTATTGAATCCACTGTTGTACTGTTTATTAGTTCACTTAAGTTTTGAGACGCTCCCTTGGATTCCTCACTCCCTCTCTCCCCTGCAGCTTCATGACTCAGCGTGATTTGTTGACAGTCTGCCTGGGCGAACGAGAGAGGTAAGAAACTTGGTAAGAAACTTTCTCTCGGCAAATCCCCTTTAAGGCCTCAAGTCGATCGATAAGACCTTAGCAATCGACTCCAGGGACTACTGTGGCCCCATACGCCTGCCTGTGGCCCCATACGCCTGCCTGTGGCCCCTATATACCTGCCTGTGGCCCCATACGCCTGCCTGTGGCCCCATACGCCTGCCTGTAGCCCCTATATACCTGCCTGTAGCCCCCTTTACGCCTGCCTGTGGCCCCTATATACCTGCCTGTAGCCCCATATACCTGCCTGTAGCCCCCATATGCCTGCCTGTGGCCCTATATACCTCCCCTTTGTGACACTATTACCTGCCTGTAGACCCTATATACCTGCCTGTAGCCCCCATACGCCTGCCTGAGCCCCCTTACACCTGCCTGAGCCCCCATACCCCTCCCTGTGGCCCCATATGCTGCCTGCGGCCCATACCCCTGCCTGTGGCCCCCATACGCCTGCCTGTGGCTCCTATACGCCTGCCTGTGGACCCTATACGCCTGCCTGTGGCTCCCATAACCCTGCCTGTGGCCCCATACGCTTGCCTGTGGCCCCATACGCTTGCCTGTGGCCCAATACGCCTGCCTGTGGCCCCATTACGCCTGCCTGTGGCCCCACACGCCTGCCTGTGGCCCCCATACCCCTGCCTGTTCCCCTAAACGCCTGCCTGTGGGCCCCATACGCCTGCCTGAGCCCCTATACGCCTGCCTGTGGCCCCCATACACCTGCCTGAGCCCCTATACGCCTGCCTGAGCCCCCATACGCCTGCCTGAGCCCCCATATACCTGCCTGTGGCCCCGAGCTATATACATGCCTGAGCCCCTCTAGCTAGATAACCTGCCGGAGAGTTGCCCTATATCTATATACCTGCCTGAGAGTGACCCTATATCTATATACCTGCCTGAGTGCCCCTATATTTATTTCATAGATGCCAACTTTTGAAAAAGGAAAAGCAGGAGATCGAAGAGGGTGGCGAGCGTAGCGCTCCGCGGCAAAAAACGGACACGCCCATCTTTTTAATGTGTCATGCCCCTTCAAAAAGCCCCACCCACTCCGCCTAACTGCCTAATGGCTTAGGAAGAAAGCCAGGTAGATGCCCTTATAGCAGGTAGTAGCCCCCCATAACCAGGTAGTGCCCTTACAGGCAGGTAGATGCCCCTTGTAGCCGAGTAGTGCCCCCTTTGTTAGCAGGTAGTGCCCCCTTTAGTAGCCAGGTAGTTGCCCTCTTTAGTAGCCAGGTAGTTGCCCCCTTTAGAAGGCCAGGTTGTTGCCCCTTTAGAAGCCAGGTAGTTGCCCATTTTTTTGGCCAGGTAGATGCCCCCATTGATTCCAGGTAGAGCCACCTTCTGTTAGCCATGTACTTGCCCCCCTCTGTAAGCCAGGTTGAGCCCCCCGCTGTAAAACCAGGTAGTTGCCCCGCTCTGTAAGCCAGGTTAGAGCCCCCTATAACTAATAAAAAAAAATAATAAAAGTCACTCACCCCACCAGGCTCCTGCAGCTCCGGCCGATCTCATCAGCGACGCAGGGGGGAAATGAGTGCAGCCGCGCGTCACTCCCTGCTGCGAGCTGTTTTGTATGTACAGCGCGCACCGGCGCTTACATACCAGGGGGGAGAAGGGAGGAGGGAGCGATCCCCCCTGCATTCTCCCTGCACAGCGAGAATCCGGGCAGGTGTGAAGCGGGCGCAGCGGCTGCTTCACCCGCCTGTAGGAGCGGCCCCGGGGGCGCCAGAGTAGCGCACTAGGGGCTACTCTGTCGCCGCGGCCATTTAAAGAACCCCCGCTGCCTGCTGGCAGCGGGAGGAATGTCAACTCTGCCGGGAGGGCGGGGGGGGGGGGGGGTTTACCCCAAAAAGCGGGACCCCCCCGCCACAGATGGGAGAGTTGGCATGTGTGATTTATATACCTACCTGTCTAAGGGGACAATATACATATACCTGCCTGACTGAGAGAGCATATCTATATACCTGTCTAACTGAGGGGACTTATATACCTTAATTAAGGGTTATGGAAATGTGAGGATTTTTAAGATATTTGTGTCCCAAATCTGCAGGGACGAGTATTGGCCGGGAGCAATCAGCATTGAAGGTGTGACCGGATGGAGAAGAAAAGGGGAAAATGAACGACGCTGATCAGAAAAGACGTCTCTGTGAGGCACTTAAACGTAACTGCAGTGTAATCACTTATATGTCTGCAGAGCGTCTTTCATACAATAGTATCTACCACTATTTTGGTCACTGTTTTGGCGGTGGTATATGTAATCAGAGCCTGTGTACAGCTGATGGTCACATGTGGGGTTGGGTTCGGTCAGGGTCTGGCAGGATTATTTGATCCTTAAGTAGTAAAAGTTTGGGGTCTTGGTTTTTTTAGGAGGTTTTTTTTTGTAACAATCATTTGTCTGGTAAGATTTGCTCTATGTATCGGTGGATTATTTTGTTGACTGGTTTTTTAGGGGTTTTTACACTGTCATACCGAGGTGAGCGATTTTGAAAAAGCTAATTTGTCAGAGCTGATTTTCATTGTACAGTGACTGCTGAGGAGATGGCCAGGAGCTATGTGGAATACGCAGAAAATTAGTGACAGGACCTGGCGCAGGGGTGAGAGGAATTAGTGTGTGTGGGGGGGGGCATTTTTTGGGGAGCGAAGGGGGGGGGGGGCCCCATTGGCTGTAATCGCCTAGGGCACCAAAATGCCTTGTCCCGGCACTGATTGTAAGTAAATGATGTCTAAATCTCCATAGTTGACACATTGTTAAATCCTTGTCTGCCTAGCTAATAAACTAAGACTGAATTCAAATTCCTGCTCCTTGAATCCACTATAAGAACAAGTTAAATAGATATACACAGCTATGCAATCTTCATAGACAAACATTGGTAGTAGTATGGGTTGTACTTGACACAGTCAACTGTAAGTTTAATGTCCTAGAAACAGACAGTTGAAAATGTTTTTT
>JAODAL010030145.1:0-50449 GCA_025379985.1 Phyllomedusa bahiana | reverse complement strand
CACTCGGGCCCCGCCCCCCAAAATTTCCGCGCTCGCTGCTCCCGACCTGTCCTCTTCCAGATGACTGGCAGCCCCCCTAGTTGGACCTTCACCCGGGCGGGCTGCCTCATGGGATGGTGTGGATGACACCAGAGGCACAGCAGGCCCCACCTGAATAGCGGAGCGAGGCATGCTGGGCGCGCGCAGACGGATTCCTCCCAGCACCAGCCCCCTGGCCGGACCGCCTCACTCCGGGGAGGCTGTGCTAACAGGTCCCTACCGGGGCCCCTCACCTGTAGCCGCACCCTGGGAACCGCGTCAGGGCTCAGGCGCTGCGCTGGCTTGGCCCTGCGAGCACCTCTCCCCGGCTCCCGGTCCCCTAACGGCACTGCTGCTCCTCCTAATGCAGGAGCCACCTGCTGCTGTAACCACTCGCGCCCGCGGGATCCCGCCGCGGCCCGCAGCTCCTCCAACAGTGCCTCCACGTCGGCCATTGATGCATGGAGCAGCACGCGCAGGACTGACCACTTCTGCTGCCTGGGCACGTCTGCTTCCTGCGTACGTGGGGAAGGTTTTTATAGCCCAACCCCGGTACGAAAGTCACGTCCCCCGCAACCCGCACTCGTGTGGCATGCCGGGTCATGCGGGGGGCCTCCTCCTCCGGTCCACTGCGTCTCCTGCCCCGTCCTGGAGTAGGCCACAGAATGGCACAATGACCGAGTGTGGAGGTCACGGCAGCAGCCAAAGTAGCAGCATGAGGTCAGACAATGGCACAATGACATTCTAGAGGTGGCAAAAACAGGAGTAGGCCACAGAGTGGCACAATGACAGAGAGTGGAGGTGACGGCAGGAGCAACAGCATGAGGTCAGAGAGTGGCACAATGACACAGTGTGGAGGTCACGACAGCAGCATCAGCAGCAGCATAAGGTCAGACAGTGGCACAATGACATTTTGGAGGTGGCAAAAACAGGAGTAGGCCACAGAGTGGCACAATGACAGAGTGGGGAGGTGACGGCAGGAGCAACAGCATGAGGGCAGAGAGTGGCACAATGACAGGGGGTGGATGGGAACGCCGCAGCAACAACAGCAGCAGCAGCATAAGGTCATTGAGTGGCACAATGACACAGTGTGGAAGTGGATGGCAATACCAGTCCCTGGTAAAGATGGTGGTAGGCAGATGGAGAAACTGGAAGCAGATGTGTGGCATCAGGTGGGTGGCTGCATCAGAATAGTGGGTGAGGCAGGTAGTTTGAACCCCGACTCATTTCTCAAAGTTTTGGTGAGGGGTCATGGCTGATGTAATCTGACGCCTAAAGGGATTGGTGTGTGAAAAAACCTGGCCGATCCACCCCTGTTTCATTTTTAAAAAGGTCTCGTTCCACTTTCCCCGGGGACAAGGGGGTTCTTTTTGGGGGTAACGATGGCCCCCCCCACTGAAACATCCCTCTATCCAACTACTGGCCGGGCCAAAAAAACTTCTCCACTAAAACCGGCAATTTAACGGCCCCCACATCCGTTTGGGCTCCCAGAGTCCACGGATCTTCAACTGGGGGGGGCAGAGGCTGTCCAATGGGCCACCACTGTTGGTTCGGGGTCCTTTAGGTCTTTCGCTGCCCCCTCCTCACAGGCGGGGAAGGAAGTGCTCCCACGACTCCGCTTGGGTTTGCTGCAAATGGAGCGGTATGTCCTACCCCCCACCCCCCCAAGCACCCGCACAGGGGTTTCGTGAGCACTGAGGAACCCCCCCGGTAAAACTGTCAGAGGATGGACCATGCCACACATAGGCAGCGGCCAACTGACTATGGAGGATTTCTCTATAGTATTTGAGTTTGTCCTCCCTCTCAGCAGCTGGGAAAAAGGCTCCTATTTTGGACCGGTAGCGAGGGTCCAAAAGGGTGGAGAGCCAGAAGTCATCCCTCTGCCGGTTTGGTGACTATTCGGCTGTCACTACCCAAAGCAAATCAGCATGCTGCGGGCCATGTGCACAAGTGACTCTGAGGGACTCCCTGCCTCCATCTCCACTATATACTGCCACAGTGCTTGGGGGTCATCTGCATCGTCTTCCTCATCTCCATTTACCTCCTCCAGCTGCTCCTCCTCTCTTGTCACTTGGGTAGAAAAACCATTCATTTCAACAGACAATGCTTCTGCTCCAATGTCCTCCTCCTGCAGTTCCCTGATTTAACCTCCAACGCTCCGCACTGAGTGACTACTACTGCTGCTGCCTCGCTGAGCCCCTGTGCCGCTGCTTTCTTGGACCTGCGAAGCGGGTTTTCAAGCCCGTGGCCGCTTGGTTCCCGACCTCGCACTGCTGCTACCCTGCTGACTCACGGCCACACTACCCACTTGCTGGCTGCGCCACTGCCTGAGGCGTAAGCTGACGCCCTCTTCTCCTGACGATGATGAAGCCCTTGCTTCACCCGGCTCCCAAGTGCATTCGGCTACATCATCGATTATTGTTTGATCTTCACTGCGGTCCTCCTCAATGGTCTTGGTATGCAGAGGCTGACCCCTCACAACATGACCTCCCATGCCACTCTCCACATCTATACTTTTCCACCTACTGTAAGAAGCAGGGGATATTGGCCCCATTTCTTCATTGAAAAGTAGCTGCTGACTGTCCTCCTCAAATTGTTCATCCTCGCTGTATAGTGGCACTGAGCCCAGACCACACAGTAGATCTCTGGCTGAGGAAACCGGATGGGACAGATGCGGGTTGAGGACAGGCGAGGGCCGCTGACCCGCTCCCGGGCCATGCCAACTAAGGGTTGTGTCTGACGTTCCCACCGACTCTTGGCTGGGGTTGTCAGATGTCATCTGGGAGGAAGTGGATGACCTAGTCAACCAATGAAGAACCCTTGGGTTGCTGGTCAACAGATGGCCGCTAGATGACACCGGCAGTTCTGGCCTCACCGAGTGACCCCTGCTGCGATCTCCCCTTACTGTGCTGCGACCTGTGCCTGCTCCAGGAATGTTTGTGCCACTGCCACTCGCATGTGAAGAGCCTGCCACCTCTCTGTCTGACATAATGTTTTTTTCAAAAATGTACAGACTCTTTTATGAAGATATCGTATATGAAAAAACATACCCTGTATTTGACTCCAAATGAACCCACTAACAAGCTTGGGTAACCCTTGGATAAAAATTTTGCATTCCACAAAGGGCAGAAAAATGTACTTGTATGTGCGTTTAAAAACACTGTGTATTTTACTGAATATAAAAGCGCAAAACAGGTTTAATTAACCTTCGGATATAAATTTAATGCTACAGGCAAAATTTCTTCTTTGGTTGAAAAAAAACACTGTTTTTTACTGAGTACAACAGCAGAAAAACGCTTAATTAACCATTGATATAAATGCGCAAAAGAAATGACTGCCAAAAATTAAGAGCTATGTGGCTGTTAAAACGGCATGTATTTTACTGACTACAACACAGAAAAACCCCTTAATTAACCTTCGGATATGAATTATGCTACAGGCAAAATTTCTTCTTTGGCGTTGAAAACACAGTTTTTTTTACTGACCACAACAGCAGAAAAATGCTTAAATTAAAACCCTTGGATATACATTGCGCAAAAGAAAGAGCTGCCAAAAATTAACTGGTTTTTGGGTTTGAAAAAAACGCTGTTCTTTAACTGAATACAAAGCAAAAACAGGCTTAGAAAACCCCTTTGGATATTCATTGTGCTCCAGAACTAAACAGATAGCATTAAAATGAATATGCAGCTGAATTGGACGCACACTGGACTTCAATTCCAATACCCCACAAAATCAAAATTAGAACTAAGAGGGGCAGTCTCTGAGAAAAGCTGTGACACCCCCCCAAAAATCGCTGTAATAAAAGTTTCTTCTTTGTGTGAGATATCTAATACTGGAGCTGCAGCAGCTGCAACACAGCTCAGAGAGGGGAATGTGAACTGGCAGCGTCGGGTATGGACTTGTATAGTGCGGTGACGTCACAGAATCCCGCCGGTCTCTGATTGGCTTCATCTCTGCAAAATGTCATTTTTTTAGGTTAACCCCTTTCTTCCTCCCAGAGTTCTTAGCCCCATGTACGCCATGTGCTTGCACCCATTTTTTTCAATTAAAAACACACTTCGTTCCCGCGAATCACCCCAAACTTCGACTCTTCGTTCAAAATCAAAGGGTTTTCCTAAAATTTTCTAAACGAATTCCACTTCGTTAAATCGATTCCCCATCAAATCACATCCTTATACTTAAGCAACAATGGAATATTTTGCAAAGGATATTGTTACATTATGCCATAAAGTAATCGGGAATGGGCTTAAGGAGCTCAGGTTCCTTTCCATTAGTGCAGACAAAGTGAGCTTCTCTTGGAAATGCTAACTGACGCTCCAGTTCAACCCACGTGCCCTTATCCTTGGCTTCCTTTCTCTTCCTCTCGTTTTCCTTGACACGCTGGAGGAAACTATCTCTGCTCTTGAAGTGGCGAATGTGCTCCACACGGACGTTGATTCTTTTGGCAAGGATTTTACCTTTGATCTGCTTGTTCACAATTATAACCCCCAGCAAAGCTTGGTAAACATTGAAGAACCCCGCCCTTTTGCCATGATAGCATTTATGTGGCATGCCTTTTTGTATGGTGCCCTTACCGTAATGTACACAATGTCGCCCTTCTGTTAGATTGCGCAATGTATGTTGACAAAGGAACAACTCCATGTTTATGGAAGGGTCTGGAGAACATATGCCGTGTTCTATGCCTCTTACTTCATGTGTTCATAACCTTAAAGATGGCGAGTCCAGTAGAAAGAGAGGGACCACCTTCCTTCTCCTCCTCTGAGGGCACCAGCGATTGAGCGTCAAAGCAGACAAAATCTACTAGCTCCAAGTCCTACACCCCTCCTTATTCACTTACCACCTCTAGTTCACTCCATGTTCAAAAATATAAATATTAAACAGGTCAAGATTTGTTCACAGTCTCTTATTGAAGTAAGGACAGCAAATCGCAAATGTTGTTAAATCCATATAATTTCCAACTGGCAAATAGGATTATAAACAGAATTTTTTCTATGGAATATCTGTGAAATGGGGTCTTATGGAAGTACCCTGACAGCAAATCAAAAGTGTTCTTAAATTTCTATACTGTGCAACTGGCAAATAGGAGTAGAAATATAAATTTTTTTATGGAATATCTGTGAAATGGTGTCTTATGGAAGAACAGTGTCCTGTACACTGGCTATCCCCCCCCCCCAAAACTGCAAACAAGGAACTGAAAAGATGAGGACTTCATAGCTATAGCAGGTACAGTGGTAGCAGCTGCTACGGGTTCCTTGACACGGTAAAAGGCGCGTCAGAATGGCAAGGGGACATGGGTAACTGGCAGGAGCCCCCTTTCACTTTTTGCACCAGGGCCCAAGAAACATGTCATATATGTGGTTGGCAGCAAGAAAAAATCACAATGGGGAAAAATGGAGTTCAGCGGCAGGGCCGTAGTTATAGGGGTGCAGTGGGAGCCAGGCTGCCGTCATCATCTAATAACGTTTCAGGGCCCCATGCAGCTAAATCAAATGGGGCCCCCACCCATTACTAGTTCCTATTTTTTTTTACATATTTGTGTGCCCCTTTTTGATTAGGGCCCCTGACAGGATTACTGCCCTATTGACACTCATTTTACAGTATCCTGACCCCAAAACCAGCAAAAATGACCTTATGGACACTCAGAATAAAATTTGCAAGAAGAAATGAGTATTTGGAATAAGATTTTTTTCAATAGGACCTTTACTTAGCCTGAAAGACTTTTACTCTCCTGGCTAGAATTTTTCCAGGGCGATCACCACTGAGATAAAAATTCCATTTGCTCTTGGCTATGTGATGTTCATATTTTCATAAGTTGGTTCTTTGGAGTTGTAATTTAAATTCTTTAAGCTCCTCCTCTACCTTAGTACTAGGAGAGGCCTTGAGTCTGGTCTCCAGATCTGAAATTTTATCCAAAAGAGTATTTAGTTCCTTTTCCCTTTTTTTCTTTTCCCTAGAAGCCATGGCAATCAAGACCCATCTAATGTGCGCCTTGTGAGCGCACCATAGTGAGCTAATTGAAGGGGCTGAAGGTGTATTAATATCAATATACTCTCTGAGTGCTTTTGTGTTTTTTTCTACCCTGTCCGCTGACTTTAGCAAAAAATGGTTAATACGCCAAGGTAGGAATGTGGGGGGAGCAAAGCTGTTTCGAATTGTCATGTATATTGGCGCATGATCTGACCAGGTTCTCAATCCTATTTCTGAGGACAAAACATTATTTAAAGCTGTTCTATTAACTAAGAAAAAGTCTATCCGGTAATATGATCGCCAAACCGCCAAGTAAAAGGAGTAATCTCTCTCTCCGGGGTGCGAGTATCGCCAGTGGTCATGCAGGTCTTCCACCCTGAGGAAATCCCTGAGATCAGGTGCATCCCTAGTACCTCCTGATGTTCTGTCCCATTGTTTATCAATGACTATATTAAAATCCCCGCACATTACCAGATTGGATGATGTTAGTTTTTTGGCCTTCAGGAATGTTTTGAATATAAAGGATCGTTGTCGAGTATTGGGGGCATATAGTGAGATGATGGTATATGGGAGGGAGTTCAGCATACATCTCAAAATAATGTAACAACCTTTATCATCAATAATAGATTCTAAAAGTTTAAACGCTATAATATCGTTTATAAGTATTGCCACCCCTGCCTTCTTTGTATCTGAGGAAGAGTGATAAACGATCGGGAATTTCTTATGCTGTAAGTGACCCGAGTCCGCCACAGTGAGATGTGTCTCCTGTAAACAGATCACTTCTGTGTGAGACTTTAAAATGTCTCTCCAGAGCAAGGATCTCTTATATGGCGAATTCAGACCGTTCACATTCAAAGACATGAGTTTAATACCCATTGTTCCTTAATGAGGAATTTAGTTAACGTAATATATTTGCTTAAGATATGAACGAATATGCTCACCAAGTGACGGTTTGTACATGCTCCTAAAACAACCTTAAGATCGGCTACGAAGCAAGAACATGGCTGCATAAAACCCGCAGCTAACATAAGTAAGAGAATAACAATATGAAGTAACAACACCATAAATGTTGGATTTCCGATGGTACGGAAATGTAGGTGGGGTAAAGTTCTCTGCAGGTCCCTGCAGGGCAATTGAGCGGTCAATCGAGATCAGGTAGATCAAAGGTTATACACCAGAACCCTAAGTGGAGAAAGTGAACCTAGACATTCAGGTATTCAGGGGTAGTCATTGGCGACTTTGTTTCTCTGACCACAGAGGAGAGATGATTTCTGGTCTATTTTTCGCTTTTTTTATTGGGGAGGCGGAAGGGGTGGTTAGAAGATCCCATGATGCAAGAAGATCATTCGCTGCTGTAGGTGATTGGCAGACATAAGTGGAACCATCTCTGGAGATCACTAGTTTCACGGGAAACCCCCAATGATATGGGATGTTGTTGTCTCGTAGGACTTTGGTATAAGGCAAAAATTCCTTTCTGCGCAGCATTGTGCCCACCGACAAGTCCGGGAAGTTGGTTAGGTTGGAAAACCTTCCCGGTAGGTCTGACTCCCTCCTCAGGGCTCTTAGAAAGTCGTCTTTTGTGCGGAAGAAATGTACCTTGGCTATCACATCCCTGGGGATTGAGGACGGAAGGTGTTTGGGTTTTTAGGCAGTCTATGGATCCTGTCTATTGTAAGATCTAGTGTTGAAGCCTCAGGAAGGACTAGGGACATTAGGTCTGTTAAGAAGGGAAGGAGTTGGTCAGAGCCGACCGATTCCGGGATGCCTCTGATATCTGATACAGATATTATTCCGTCTGGAACGGTCCTCTAGATCCATTACCTTTGCAGATAGCTTTTGAACCTCGTCTTCCAAGGCTGAGTTGGCATCTATTAAAAGGTTATGGGATGCCACAAATTCACCCATTTTCGTTTCGATGTGTTCTGTTCTTGAAACTAACGAGTGGATTTCCCTTCAGGTTTCCCATCATATGTTTAAAATCTGATTGGAGGTTCTCCCTGAAAGAGGTAAATAGCCGTTGCAAGGTAGCCTCCGCAGAGGTAGTATCCCCAAATGGATTTTGAGTCTCTCCGTATCCCATATCGGAACGTAATGGCGTTGGTGAGGTATTGGGGGAATGTGATGTCCCATCTCGTTGTTGCGCAGTAGACGGGGAATTTTAAGGGAATTCGAAAAGCTTCTTGGGTTTTTGCGGTCTGCTGTTTCGCTTAGAAGTGCCTCCCATGGTTATAGGTGGTGGAGAGAGATGTGGAATCTAAGATAGGTTTATGCCGTGAATGGAGAATATTATCAGTGGGTTTTGTATATCTCCACTATGTATCGGTTTAGAAGTGCTTAGAAGTCCCAAGCAGATTCCAGGTATATGCAGCTCAGACTACTAGTTAACAGAAAGGGGGATTTAGATTTTCTTTTTCAGAGCAATGGGTGCTATGACAGGAAAGGATCCTCAGATCCGTATTGTCCCAGTAGCTTAGGGCCAGAACGAGGTAGAGGCTCTAATTACAGGGGTCCACAGTATTATTTAGGGTGGCTCCAAGTTTAGTCCCAGGATAGTAGGGATGTTGATAGGGCCAAAGTAGGTGGCTTATGCTGCAGGCATTACTTTTAAAAGGGAGCACGTGTTCTCAAGATGGCGCCTATCAAGACCAGTGATCCCACCTCCCCCTCTGGTTGTGCTCACATGGGGAGTGTGGCAGCCTTTAGGGCTATAGCTTTAGCAGGTGACCACTGAGTTTGTGTTCAGCTTGGACGGCAGCTAATGCTGCTTGCAGCTACCGCGTCCCTACCTCCCGTTCTCTGCACTTTACACTGGGAAAGCCACCTGGGATTCCCTCTGCCGGGTTTCTCCGCCCTGCACTCGGCTATGAGCGCTGGGGTATCGCCGAGCGTTGGACTCTGATAATATGCCCCGGGGGTCTGTGTCGGGTACCGCGTACCTTCGTGCGATCCGCGGGTTCTTTTGCAGGCGCTGCTCCTTCTCTTCCTGTGTGGCGTGCGCCTTCAACAGCCTCTCCCGCCGCTGAGACTCTCCAAGCACCTCCGGTATTTGTGCTGTGCTTGTCACTCTCCGGGGGCCTAGGAAGCTGAGCCGGCGTCTCCCGTGTCTCCACTGATCCCCTGACTTGCTGGAACTGTTTCTAGGGTTTTAGGGAAGGTTTATTTGGGCCGTTTTTGCTGTTCTGCACGGAGCTCCTCGCTCAAGCGACTGCCGCCATGCAGGACTAGGCCACACCCCCCCCAATAGGACCTTTACTAACGGTGTCGTTTAGAGTGGTCTGACCCCAAAGGCGGCGAGACTGGCCTGTTGGACACTCAGAATAAAATCTGCATGAAGAAATGAGTATTTTAAATAAGATTTTTTTTCAATAGAACCATTGTTTTTTTTCAATGTGGAATGTGTTTTTCATATTGTGAAGTAGACGAGCTACAGTTTACTAGTCGGTGACATCGGCCACTGGGGCAATAAAATCGTCAGAGATCCACGCTTGATTCATTTTGATAACTGTCAAATGATCCACATTCTAAGGGGAAAGATGGATACGTTTGTCAGTCATCACCCTGCCAGCTGCGCTGAACGTGCATTCTGAGATAATGCTGGCTGCAGGGCAGGATATAGTTTGTATGGCATTTCGAACAAGCTCAGGCCATTCATCCATTTTGGACACCCAGAAGTTGAATGGGTCCAGATCAAGTCCAAAAACATCATTGTTGAGCCACAGTTAGTCATGGACAGTGCTCTGAAGGCGGTCTCGATGTGTACGAATGCTGCCCTGCCTTGCAGGCGTTGGTGAGGTGTTAAAAACCGAGTTAAAATTTTAATCATTGCGCTTCTGCCACACTGCCTGCTGCTTCTGCAGCTACTTGCCTTTCTACTGCTGTCATGTTGCTGATGTTGTTCCACCGTGACATTAGAATGTGAAGAAGATGCAACAGATGTCTCGAGTTGGTCAATGAGCACTGTCTCAAATTCCTGCATTCTATTGTCAACTTGGGTGGGTGGAAGGAAAGTGCTCACGTTTGATTTGTAACGTGGATCATGGAGGGTGGCCACCCAGTAATCGCTGTTCATTTTTATTGCCTTGATGCGTGGGTCATGTTTTAGGTAATGTAGCATCCAAGCACTCATGTGTGAGATGCTGCCAGGATCTTCCAAGCCTTGGGGCTGTAGGGCACTAACCAGATCTGTCTCCTCTTCTTCCTTCTCCTCCTCCTGTTCCAACTTCTTACCACTGAAGTGTAATCAGTACTGGTGGTGTCCACCCCTGCCTCATCATCCTCCTCCACTTCCTCATCCTGACCATCACAAGAGGCCTGGCTAGCGTCATGCCCTCTAATCTGTGAGCTGAATTACTGTCCTGCTCCCGTCCTCGACCTAGAACCACCGCCTAAAGAAGACCGATACAATTTCGGGCTTTCTACATCCTCCGGCGAGTAAGGCTCTGTGTCTGCCTCACCCTCCTTCATCACTGCCGGGACCTGCTGCCGCAGAGAATCTATTGCTTGTTCCAGTATAAATATGACCACAATGGTCATGCTGACAACGCCATCATCCTGACTGACCATTTTGGTTGTGTCTTCAAAACTGTCAAGGATGTTGCAGAGATCTTTCACCTGCCTCCACTCTCTATGGCTGAACACTCCGAGCTCCAAACCACTGCTCGTGAGTCCATGCGACACTTCATACTGCATAATGGCATTAGGCTGCTGCCACAATCGCTGGAGCATGGGGAGGGTGGAATTCCAGAGTGTTGCCACGTCAACAATGAGACGGTTGATGGGGAGGCCCAGATGACGCTGCAATGCTGCCAGTCATGCCGAAGCAGGGTGCGTACACCAGAAGTACGAGCTAAGACCTCGAGCCTTCCTCAGCAGACAGTTAAGATCCGGGTAGCGCTTCAGAAATTTCTGCACAACCAGGTTCAGGACGTATGCCAGGCAAGGGATGTGCGGAAGTCTACCGATACAAAGGGTGGCAAGGAGATTTCTCCCATTGTCGCACACCACATAGCCTAGCGCCAGGTTCTTAGCATCCAGCCACTGGTCGGTCTGAGTTCGCAGAGCTGCCCACAGCTCTTGACCTGTGTGTTTACAGTCTCCAAGACATTCATTTCAGAACGACCTGGTTTCTCTTGGCACGTGAGGCGACCCGTCGAGGTTGTGGATCTGGACTCTGCACCATCCCAGCAGTGTGGAAGAGTGTCCACCGAGCCCAAGACCCATCATCCCCAGAGGTACTGTCATCCAGCCAACTTACCCAGTGAGCAATCAGTGAGATGTAACGCCCTTGACCATGCTTACTAGTCCATGTGTCTGTAGTGAGATGGACTTTGGTGGACACAGATGCAGCCAACTCGCTGGAGATATTTTCTGCAATGTGGTGGGCCAGGGCAGGGACAGCTTTTCTGGCAAACAAATACCTGCTCGGCATCTGATATTGGGGGCATGCCAAGGCCATGACGTGGCGGAACCCATCAGTGTCCACCAGGCGGAAAGGTAATATTTCCAAGGGCAACAGCCTGGCAATGCCGACATTCAGGCTTTTGGCTTTGGGATGAGCTTCTTCTGCTCCCACACTTGGTACACAGAAGGCTGGCTGGTAGACTGGCTGCTGTACAGCATGCAGGTCAGACTGGTGGAAGGGGAAGATGTAGACTGTGTTGCTGGGGGTGGTAATCGCCCAATAATGCCTTGGACTGGGGATGGTGCTTGCCGATGCTGCTCCAGGACTATGGTTGCAGAGGACCGCTTGGGCTTGGAAGTGGTGGAGGCAGAAAATGTCACGGTGGTTGGAAGCCCAGGACCTGTGTGGCCTTTTTTCTCCAAGTGATTCTTCCACAGCAGTTCATGCTTTCCATGCATGTGCCTGTTCATGCTGGTAGTGGTTAAATTCTTTAGATTCTTTCCTTTACTGACGCGTTGAAAGAACAGCATATGACGTCAGTCGGCAAATCTGAGGCTTGATCGAAAAAGGGCCAGGTCTTCGACGGTGAAAACCTAGTAGCGGTGTTACTGACCACGGACATGGCGGAATAATGTCAGCGGACTTGTGCGACCGCCCTCTCCCTTTCTGAGGCCAGACCCGCACTGACACTATCCCATCATCCTCCTCTTCTTCCACTAATGATGCACTCACCAGCTGCTGCTCAAAAGACCACAATGTCATCATCATCATAGGTGACTTCCTCTTCCTGACAATCTACATCCTCGGGCTGCAGGCTAGAAGCCACAGGCACTGCGAGGCATTGCTGAGCTTACTTCTCCTCCTCTGAGGGCATCAGTGATTAGGTGTCAGAGCAGACTAAATCATCCTCTTTGGCCTCTTGATCTTTTGAGATGCCTTCTGACCCCAACCGAATTGTGTGATCAAAGAGCTCTTCAGAAAATGGATTATCTGTAGTGGTCTGTACATTGGGTGACATTTGGCCTTAAGGTAGGACTGATGATGATGATGAAGATGAAGAAATTTGTGCCCTTAACTGAGAGGAAGAGGAGGTAAAACTGCATCCTTGCTCGCTTACCACCTCTAGTTCGCTCCATGTTCAAAAATATAAATATTAAAAAGGTCAAGATTTGTTCACAGTCTCTTATTGAAGAACTGTATTCCAAAGACAGCAAATCAAGTGCTCTTAAATGCCTATACTTTGTGATGGGCAAATAGGATTATAAACAGAATTTTTTCTATGCAATATCAGTGAAATGGGGTCGTATGGAAGAACCCTGACAGCAAATCAAGTGGTATTAAATGCCTATATTTTGCAATGGACAAATAGGATTATAAACAGGATTTTTTCGTTATAATGGCGGTGAAATGGAGTCATATGGAAGAACCCTCAGAGCAAATCAAGTGCTCTTAAATGCCTGTACTTTGCAATGGGCAAATAAGATTATAAACAGAATTTTGCTATGGAATATCTATACAAAACTGCCTACATTGGGGAAAAAAAGTATTTAGTCAGCCACCAATTGTTGCAAGTTCTCCCACTTAAAAAGATGAGAGAGGCCTGTAATTGACATCATAGGTAAACGTCAACTATGACAGACAAAATGAGAAAACAAATCTCGAAAACCACATTGGAAAGAATTTGTTTGCAAATTATGGTGAAAAATAAGTATTTGGTGACTTACAAACAAGCAACATTTCAGGCTCTCACAGGCCTGTAACTTCTTCTCCTCTGTCCTCCACTCACTACCTGTAGTAATGACACCTGTTTGAACTTGTTATCAGTATAAAAGACATCCGTCCAGAACCTCAAACAGTCGCACTCCAAACTCCAAAAGGATACCAGAAACAAAATTGTAGCCCCGCACCAGGCTGCAAGACTGAAGCTACAATAGGCACGCAGCTTGGTGTCAACCAGAAATCAACTGTGGGAGCAATAATTAGAAAATGGAAGACATTCAAGACCACTCATAATCTCCCTCGATTTGGGGCTCCACACAAGATCAAAAAGTGGTTCAAAAAGTGTGGGGACCAATTTTCCCTCCCCCTCCCTTTCATGCCCCTCCTCTCCCTGCAGCGAAGCGGCCCTCTCTAACCTATCTAGGAGGTCTGGGGGAGCATTGTGAGACCCCACAGCAGGTCCGGGAAGAGCCCGCACGCCAAACACTTTTGATGCAATCCGTAAGGTTCTGAGTGGCTCTTGTGATACCAAGTTTTACGATTCCGTACTCCCTTACATTTGTAATACACACAATAGAATGAGGAAAATAAAAGAACCCAATCTCACTGTACCTCCAGAAATCACATATGTCACATACTGTACCCCAAAATTTATTCTATTGCATACTATACACCAGAAATGGCACTGCACCCAAAAATGAATTATATTACACATGGTAGCCACAGAAATTACATTACTAACTGCACCTTAGAAATAAATTGCACATTGCACTCAAGAAATAATATAACTCACTGTACCCCAAAAATGTATTACATTACACACTGAACCCTAGAAATGAATTACATTACTCACTGTACTCCAGACATTACATTACACCATTCCCCAGAGATTACATTATATACCGTACTACAGAGATTAGATTACACACTGTACAACAGAGATTACATTACACCATACCCAAGAGATTATTATATTATACACTGTACCCCAGAGACCCCAGAGACTAACTTCATTAGACGAGGTACCCCAGAAAATAAGAGTACCGTTAAGATATGTTCACACAGCGTATAGCAGGGCATACTGTGCGCTCTACTACATGTCAGATGTTTTATAAGTACCCACTGGCCAGTCCGTACTTCTAAAATGCTGCAGGGGCTGGCCCCATTCACTTTCATTTTCCCCGGCGAGTAAATGACGGGAAGAAGTGACATGCCACTTCTTTCTCCCAGCACACAGTACATGTTAGGGAAAATGAAAGTTAATCCCATCTCTCAGTGAGAGCTATGAATTACCATAGTTATAGTCTTTACTTCGTCTTGCAGCACAATTACACCTTGAAGTACGCACCACAAAGACGCCATGTGAACATATCCTTATAGGAACACTGGACACATGTAAACACACACACATTATTTATATATATATATATATATATATATATATATATATATATTTTTTTTTTTTTTTTTTTTTACACTAGACACATGGCTGTACATATAGTAAATACACATCTCACATATACAGTATATACCCTACTCACATGCACACACGACGCCTAGCATCCTTATCCTCTCCTTACCTGTCTCCTGTATTCTGGTGCAGTCGGCAGCTTCTTCCTTCCACTACAGACAGGGGAGGCATGGGGCCACTGATTCATTTGGCAGGAGCTTCTCTTCTTCTCTAATGAGGGCTAAGCATAGTAGAAGTGGTATACAAGGGGAAGGAAAGATACCTACACAACCCCATATACAGAGTGTGCTGGATTGTGAGCAGCATTCTGATTGGTGAAGCAGACCCTGCTGACTCCTGCTCTACCAATCAGAGCTGCTCTCACTCTGCACTGACACTTGAGGTGGCTACCTACTCTGTCCCCCCGAAGATGCAAAGAAATATAGGAGGCAAAAGGTTAACTTCTTCCTCCTCTGGGTACATCGATCACCTTGATATCAAGTCATTTGCTAATGAGTTCATTGCAGGCAATGAGCATAAGTAGCAACTGTTTGGAAACTTTTGAATGACTTATTTAACTATATTATTCCGTGTTATTCAGTGTACTCTGTCAATGCTATGTTGTAGTTGTGTTACGTAACATTCCAAAGACATCAAATAATTAATATGTTGCATAGTTAAAGTAGTTTGGCAATTGTTTTCAGTATAAATGTTTTCTAACATGTAATTCTATCACGGTGTACTGCAAGTCAGTCTTACGTTTACATCATGACAAGAGATGGGCGAATTTCTCAAAAATTCGATTCGCCGACTTCGCAGAATTTTCCGTCAAAATTAGTTTCGGTCCAAATTACTTCGGGAAAAATCGCGTTAAAAACAGCAATTTCAAGGCTGCACAGAGCCTGCAGGGTGCTGTAGAACATTGTGCCATGCTTAAATATGCAGAGGGAGCTTGGTTTGGTCTTCATACAATGTTGTGTTTTAGTATGACACGCATATGACTGCCTCCGCTCTTAGAATCGCTTCACTATAAAATTCCCTGGGCACTTAAGAGGGCAAAACTGACCAAAAAACTGAAGCAGGAATGTAGCCTGATAAAGTCTTGGCAGGAAAGCTGGAAAAAAACAAGCTGAGGGCTCAGGTGGCAACATCAGTGACAGAGTGTGGAGGTGACGGCAGCAGCCACAGCAGCATGAGGTCAGAGAGTGGCACAATGACATTCTGGAGGTGGCAAACACAGGAGTAGGCCACAGAGTGGCACAATGACAGAGTGTGGAGGTCCTGGCAGGAGCAACAGCAGCAGCATGAGGTCAGACAGTGGCACAATGACATTCTGGAGGTGGCAAAAACAGGAGTAGGCCACAGAGTGGCACAATGACACAGTGTGTAGGTCACGGCAGCAGCCACAGCAGCAGCATGAGGTCAGACAGTGGCACAATTACATTCTGGAGGTGGCAAAAACAGGAGTAGGCCACAGAGTGGCACAATGACACAGTGTGGAGGTCACGGCAGCAGCCACAGCAGCAGCATGAGGTCAGACAGTGGCACAATGACAGAGTGTGTAGGTCATGGCAGCAGCCACAGCAGCAGCATGAGGTCAGACAGTGGCACAATGACATTCTAGAGGTGGCAAAAACAGGAGTAGGCCACAGAGTGGCAAAATGACACAGTGTGGAGGTGACGGCAGGAGCAACAGCATGAGGTCAGAGAATGGCACAATGACAGGGTGTGGAGGTGACCGCAGCAGCAACAACAGCAGCAGCAGCATGAGGTCAGAGAGTGGCACAATGACACAGTGTGGATGTCACGGCAACAGCAGCAGCAGCATGAGGTCATAGAGTGGCATAATGACAGTGTGGAGGTGGGTGGCAATACCAGTCCCTGGTAAAGATGGTGGTAGGCAGATGGAGAAACTGGCAGCAGATGTGTGGCATCAGGCGGGTGGCGGCATCAGAATAGTGGCTGAGGCAGGTAGTTTGAATCCAGACTCATTTCTCAAAGTTTGGGTGAGGCGTCATGGCTGATGTAATCTGACGCCTAAGGCATTGGTGTGTGGAAATCCTGGCCGATCCACACTTGATTTATCTTGACAAAGGTCAGTGGTTCCACATTTCCCGTGGACAAGCGGGTTCTCCTTTGGGTAACGATGGCCCCCGCCGCACTGAACACCCGTTCTGATGCCACACTACTGGCCGGGCAGGAGAGCTTCTCCACTGCAAACATGGCAAGTTGCGGCCACACATCCAGTTTGGCTGCCCAGTAGTCCAGCAGATCTTCTAACTGGGGTGGCAGAGTGCTGTCCAAGTAGGCCACCATCTGTTGGTTCAGGGACTGCTCCAGGTCCTGCTGCTGCTGCTGGCGACTGCCCTCCTCACTAGGGGGGTGAAGAAAGCTGCTCATCAGTGACTACAGACTTAGGTTGCTGCTGATGGATCTGGTACTGCTCCTACCCCCCGACCTTCTGCCAGCAGCCGCGGCAGTAGTACGTGAGCGCTGAAGAACCCCCCCCCGGTCAGACCTGTCAGAAGAGGGACGATGCCGCACATAGGCAGCGGCAAACTGACTGCGGAGGATTTCCCTATAGTATTTGAGTTTGTCCTCCCTCTCAGCAGCTGGGAAAAAGGCTTCCATTTTGGACCGGTAGCGAGGGTCCAATAGGGTGGTGAGCCAGAAGTCATCCCTCTGCCGAATGGATGACACTTGCCAGGTAAATCAGCATGCTGCGGGCCATCTGCACAAGTGACTCCGAGGGGCTCCCTGCCTCCATCTCCACTGTATACTGCCACGGTGCTAGCGGGTCATCTGCCTCGTCTTCCTCATCTCCATCTACCTCCTCCAGCTGCACCTGCTCCTCCTCTCTTGTCACCTGGGTAGAAAATCGACTCATTTCACCAGACAATGCTTTTGCTCCAATGTCCTCCTCCTCCTTCTCCTCCTCCTCCTCCAGTTCAGTCCCCACCGGACTCATGTGGCCGCGAGATATAGTCGCCACATCTCCAGTCCCCTGCCCAGACAGATTTTTCAGCATCTGTTCCAGGACATGAAGCAGTGGTATGACGTTATTCATCCCGTAGTCCTGGTGACTGACAAATAACGTCGCCTCCTCGAATGGCCTCAGCAAATGGCAGGTGTCACGCATGAGCTGCCTGTCAAAGAAAGATATAGCCAGCTCCTTCCTGCGTGATACAGTGGACGGATGACTGCTACAAGCTTGCAGTAATAGATGCTTCCAGAAATGGAGAATCCAGCACGACCCAACGATAATAAAATCATGCCATTGACAGTACTTCTTTTTCATAATTTGTCAAAACAATTGTAGATATGTTGTGTACTGCTATGGTATTATTATCCTTTATTTGCTCTCCCGTTGGCTCATCTGCATGTGGGGTTTGTCTTTTGCAGTGTTTGCGCCCCCCTCTTTTGCGTCGTTTTTTGAACGCTGTTTCTTTGTATTTTTATTTTTATAGTAAGATCCACTAGTTCCTGCATCACTTAGTGCTGAGTTGTCTTGTGATGTGTCCCTTGAGGTGTCTGTATTGGATTCTGATGAGTCAGAATCGGTAGATCCAAAACTGACCATTTTATTTTGTTCTATTTTTGGTATAACGGATTTTGTGTTTCAAAATAGACCTGGGATACGCATGAGCTGCCACTGGCTGACATCAAAGTTACACAGGGGAGTACTCCTGTCCGCCTGGATCATCAAAAAATCGTTAATGGCCTTTCTCTGTTCATACAGTCGGTCCAACATGTGCAGGCTGGAATTCCAACGGGTGGAAATATCGCATATCAGAGTGTGTTGGGGGAGGCCGTTCTGCCGCTGCAACTCGAGGAGGGTGTTCCTGGCTTTGTAGGAATGGATGAAGTGCATGCACGGTGCAGCACGGACACCATGTTCCTCCCATTGTCCGTCACCATGGTTCCGATTTGCAGTTGGCGCGGAGAAGGCCACACATCGATTTCTTGCTGCATGACGCGGAGCAGTTCCTCCCCTGCGTGACTTCGTTCTCCAAGGCAATTCCAGGTGTAGAATTTCGGGGGAAAAGCGGAACAAGGGTTTGGGCCCCCCAGTTTTTTGGGGAAAAGGTTTAATTTTTAAGGGGGGAGGCGGAAAATTTGGGAAAAAGGGGTTTAAAAAAAATTTGGGGGAAAGGAAAAGCGGGTTTGGCAAGTTGATTTGGGGCCCTTTGGGCAGGAAGGGCAATTACCCGGGCCTTAAAACAAACGGGCCCCCCTTTTTAAGTCCCCCCGCCCCTGGGCTTTATTTGGCCCCAAAACAAAAAATTTTTCGGGGCCCCCGGGCCCCCCACTTTTGGGGGTTTCCATTAAAAAAATAGCCGAAAATAAAAATTTGTTCTTTTTTGGGGGTTTTTATGGGTTTTTTAAAATTTTTTTAATTTTAAAATTGAAAATCCACCAATCAATTTATTTAAATTTTTGGGGCTAAAATTTTATAAAATTTCCCCCATTAAGAAATTAAAAGTTTAAGAAAAATTAACCTTCCCATCCTAAAATTTTTTTAAAATTTTTTCCCGTCGGGGGTTGGGAAAATTTCCCCTCAAAAAAATTATTTTCGTTTTAACAGGATTCTTTTTGGGAAAAAGGGGGGCCGGGGTTTAGGGGCCCTCCCTTGCCAAACAGGAAACTTTTGGGGGTTTTTAAAAACCACGCCCCCTTTTTAATGTGGCAGGTTAGTACGTGTCTAATTTTTTAATTTGGGATGAAGGGGGGTTTTGGAAAAATTTTTAAACCCCCCTATATAAAATTCAATTCCCAAATTTTTCCCCTCAAAAAAAGCCTAAAATACCTTTTTAAAATTTTAAAAAAAATAAAATATATCTATACAAATTTTTCAAAAAACAAAAAACTTTTTTTATTAAAACATTCCATGTTTAAACCCCCAAATTAAATTTTCCCTGGGGTGGGAATTTTTCCCTTAGGGAAAAGGAAAAAAAAAAGACAAAATTAAACCTTAAAAAATTAGGGGTTTCCAAAAGGGAAAGGGGTTTTAAAATTTAGCCCTTTTGGAAAAGCAAAATTTGGGGAATTTTTTTATCCAGAATACTTCAGGTTGGAAAACTACCCCGGGGTTTAAATCGGGAACGGGTAAAAATACCCTTATTTTCCCTTTCCCAAAAAAAAGGGGGAAAAAAAGGGTCTATTAATTTTTTTAAAAGGCCTTTTAAAAAAAGCTTACCCGCCCTTTTTAAACCCAAAACCTTTTTTTGGGGTTTTTTGGGGTTTGGGTTTGACTTTGGCCACCTCAAAATGGGTTTTTTCCATCCGGGCCTTAATATTCAAAGAATTAATTAAACCCCTAAATGTTATTTGGCCGACATTATTTAAATTTTTTGATGGTTGGGGCCAAAAACATAACCATTTGGATGGGCCTTTTGGAAAAAAAACCCCCTTTGGGGAGGCATGTGATGGCCGGAAAAACCGGGTTTTTTAAAGGGGTGCTAGTTTTCCCCCTTTAGATACCACAATTTTACAACCCCGGGGGGGGTTTTAAGGGGGTCCTTCCCTTCTTTCGGGAAAAAATTTTTTGGCGGCTAATTTCTTTTTAAGTTGGTTTTTTCCCCAAAAAAATTAAAAACCGTAAAATTTTTTTTTTGTTTAAATAAAACCTTTAGGGTTTTATTTAAAAAATTTTATTTTTTGGGATTTTTGGAAGCAAATCCCTTTTTCCTGGGTTTTTAGTTCTTTAACTAGTTGTTGGGGTTACATTTTTGAAATTTTGGAATGATTTATGTCCTTTCTTCTATTTTGGGGCCGGGTTTTTTCCCCCTTTGACCAGGGGCCACCTTTACCCTTTCCCCCTTAGAAAATTTTCCCCGGAAACCCTCTTGGTGTTTTTTTGGGGGAATTAAAAACCCTTCCTTTTTGTGTTGAAAGGGTCCCCCATAAAAAGGGAAAAAAATTCGGCGACCCTTTGGGAAAAAACCTTTGGGGAGGTTTTCCGGGGGGTTTTTTGAATTTTAGGATTTATTAGAAGTTATTTTTTCCCCCTTTATTATGGTATTATTTTAAGATTTTTTTAATTTAAAAAGAATTAAATTTTCCTTTTTTAAAAGGAAAGGAAAATTTGGGTTTGGCCCAATTGTTCCCCTAAATTTTTTTCCACTCCTCCTAATGCCCTAAAAAACGGCGGTTTTTTTCCACTAAAACGTTTGACTTTACTTTCCCCGTTTTCCAAATTGTCCATAACAATGCAAATCCTAAAAAGACGGAAAATTTTGGGGGGGGCCGAGAGGGTGAACCCCACGGAAAACGGCCGGGGCCCCGGTGCCAATGCATCCCCTGTTCCAAACAAAAAGAAAAAAAAGGGTGGAAAATTCCAGGAATCACGAAAACCCGAAAATCTTTAAATGGTGAAAAAGGGTTTTAAAGGGGCTTGGATTCCTTTTCCAATTTGGGGAAAGATATAAATTTTAAAGCCAAGGGGGTTCCACAATAATGGAATTCTCTTGATTTTTTTTTGATTCCCAAAAATTCATTTGGCCCTTAAAAAGGGGGGGGAAAGGATTCTAAAATTTGGAAAGAGTTTTAAAAGAACCAACTGGGTTGGAAAAGAAAAAAACCCCGAAAAATGAAAATATTGAAAACTACGGGAAAAATAATGTCAAAAAAACAGAAAGTTCAAAGGGGGATAAAAGGGGGATTTCCCCAGAACAAAGTTTATTTTTGGGCAAAGGAAAAGAACTTTCAACGTGAAAGCTATAATGAAAAACCCCAAAACCCTGATTTACTTCATCTGAAGGGGAATCGCCCCGGGAAACCCAAAAACAAAATGACACTTCGTTTACAAAAAAAGAAGGGCACGAAACCCTTTTTTTAAAAAGGAGGCGACCGACCCCGAAAACCAAAAAGGTGGCGAAACAACCAGAAAAACCAAAACCACCCAAAAAACACCAACCAAAGGAACAAAAAAGAAAAAAAAAAAAATTTTTAATTTTTAAATTTAAATCATCTCGTCTAAGACTCTTCCCACTATTTCAGTCTAACGTTCTTAAAAAAGGGTTTGAATTTTGTCCCCCCCGGGATATTTCTCTCTTTGATTTTTGGGGCGAGCTTTTATAATTTTTGTCGGGGAAATTCAGGTTGAGGGGTTTACTTCGGGAGGGTTAATCGATTCTAGTAATGTCCCTTTTTTTGTTAAAGGAAAGAAAACCCCAATTCGCCCATGAGGTTTAAAGGGCATTAGCTTAAATTCTTTTCAAAAAACCCGTTAGGAAAGGAGGTTTCAAAGGGAAATGGAAACAACAAAAATAACCCATTTTCAATAATTTCACAAGGATTGAGAGGGAAGCGTTACAAAAACTTTCAATTGTTGGGGAAACATTTTTCTGAAAAAAGCCGAAAAAGGGTGGATCCATCGTTTTTTGGGATAAGTTTAAAATTATATTAATGAGGCGAAAGACAGCTAGGAGAAGGGGGTCTATGAAAAAATTAAGGAAAGGGATCCAACAGCTAAGGTTAAAGGATTGTTCGATGGAGTTTTTTCAGGGGCGGCGTTTGAAAAGGTTCTAATTGACCCAAGCCCCTAAAAACTCCCTCCTTTTTGATTTCCCCCGCACCCCTTTTGTTTTTATTTAGCCCTTTTAAAATTTTCATAAATCCCTTACTGAGCCACCTGGCCGCCCGTTAGTTTCGGGGATTGGGTCGGTTTCAAACCGTAGCCTTTTTACATTGATAGCTATCTGCAGGAATTGTAAAGAGGTTTTCCCCCGTTGTCTTAAGGACACTAATGTTTTTTTGAATCAAATTGGGGGAAAAATGACATGTCTAAAGTCATTTGGTGTGTCCCTTGGACGTCAAAAGTTTATATACATGTATCCCACAGGAAAAAGGGTTATACAAGCTATTAAGAACAAACTTATATGCGTTCCCCGTCTCTCGAACGATTTATTGTTTTTGCTCGAGTTACGGGGACATTATCCTCACAAAAAATTTATTTGTTTTGGAAGGGGATTGCTTTTGGAAACGGCAGGGCTTTTTCGAGGGGTTTTTCCTCCCGTCCCCGCCCTCCCTTCCCAAATATTTTCATGGAATCTTTTGGGATTTCCCATTTTTTATGCACAACCCCTTTGGGGGGCTTTTCACTTTAGTTATGTGGCAGCTTTTTTGTGGACGATGTCGAAATTTTTTGGAGGGCAGGAGGAGGAGTTTGGATGATTTAATCCCGGTATATAAAATGCGGCACTTTGCCCAGTTTGCATTAAATTTTTAAAAATGATGTAAAAAATTACACTTCTTAGATTTTTATTTTTTGAAGGAAGGTGCTAATATATTTCTCACAAATATTCTAAGGAGTAGAAAAAAATTAACTTATTTGGGTTTGTCGTAGCCAACATGCCCCTAGTTTTTTATTAATGCCTTTCCCTAAAGGTCAGTTCCTTCAGGGCTCGCCGAATTTGTTCCTTTATGGGGAATTTCAACAACAAAAGAAAATTTTTAATCCAGAAGTTCATTTGCAAGGGGTTACTTGAAGAGTTTTTAAGAAGGAGGGGGGGCCCCTGTCACGCAATAAAAGGGGGGCCTCCAAAACCCTTTGAGAAAGCGTCTTAGTTGCGGATTTTTTTTCATTTTTGGGATTCCCTTGTTTAACTTTTTAGGAAAAACTATCAAAAAAATTACTGGCATTTGCTGCAAAAAGATCAAAAATAGGGCCCAATTTTTTAAAAACCATTTTAAGTTTATTTATCAAAAAGGGAAAAAATTATCGGAAATTTTGTTGTACTTCAAAACCTTTAAAAAAAAAGATTACCCAAAAAAACCAATTTTTTCGGGGACTCAGAAAAGGGGGTCTTCCCCCTCCCTTTGGTTGTATAATTGCAATGGTATCAAAAGGGGTTTGTTTCTATTGCACATCCATAAAAGGTACCCCGGCCCCTATCCGTGGTTCTTAAACATGCACTTCCAGCAATGTTTATATTTACTAAATTTGCCCATGGGGAAAAATGTTTGTTGGTCGGGACATCCGTATGATCCCGTTTTCAGGTAAATTAAAATTTGATCTCAAATTTATTTTGGGTTTTAAGCCCCCGGAGGGAAAAAAAACCAGGGTGGGCTGAGCTGTTGGCTCAGGACCAAAAAAAACCAAAAAAAAAAAAAAAGGTTTGGGTTTGAAACGGGCGTCGCTAGCATTTTTTAGACCCTCACCTTGTATAAAGACTTGGCTGGTTTTTGTGTTTGGAGGAGGTTTCACGGGTAGGGGACCCAGTTAGATTAATCTGCGATTGTTGCGGGTTTTGAAGTATTCTGGATAAAATAGATTGGATGCTTTAGCCCCAATTGGGCTTTAATTAAAACTTTCCCTTGAAAGGGGTTTTTTTTTATGTTTAAAATGTTGCAATTTTTTTTCCTCCATATTGGTTTCTATTTGGGAAATTTTTTTGGGAATTCTGGGAAGGAAAAAGGGGGGAAAAACCCTTTTTCTAGATGGTTTTTTAAAATTTTAAAAAATTTTTGGCCTTTAAATGTAGGGTGTCTTGTATTTTCCCTTTGTAGGGGGTTTTTTTTTATCCTCACCTGCATCCGGGTATAAAAAGAAAAGCGTAGTTTGGATCCTGCTAACTTTTAGAAAGGGGGCGTGGTTATCCCCCCAAAGTCGGGGTGGTGTTTTTTATGGAGGACTCTAAACCGGCTGCTCCCATAAACTTTGTTTAAAGGAAAGGGAAACCAGTAGATACCTTTTTGGGGGAAATCTGCCCGGGCCCCTTCGGGACATTTAACCTCAAATTTAAAATTCCGGTTACATTTTCTTTTAACTTTTATTGTGCTTATATGGAAGTTTTTAAAATTTCAGCCAACGCTTTATTATGGCAATTTTTGGGGAAAAATTTTTTCTTAAATAAAAAGAATAAAAAAAATCCCTAAAAAAAGCAAAGGGAACATTTGGGTTTAGGGGTTTTTGTTCTAATGTTTTTTTTTTTTATTGTTTCCAGGGAGGGGGGGTCCTCTAATGGTAATGAACCCGGGTGTTTTTGTGCTAAGCTATCGCTTTAAGCCACTTTTGTTCTAAAATTTTTTGAAGTGCTGGGGACTGCCTTTTTGGAAAAGAAAAATTTCGGTTGGAAATCTTTCCCTCTCGGTCGGCAAAAAAACCCTTTTTTCTCTGAATTTGGGGCAGAGTCCAACCTTTTGGGAAAAGGGAAAGGGGTGCAATTTCCAACAACTTGGGGCGGAGCACGGTTTACTGCTGCACCTTTAGGATGGTTGGGGCGCATACTTTTTGTCTCTTTTTCAATCGCCTCGTGAACGGATGTGGCGCCATTTAGTAAGGGGGAGAGGGCATCTGGCGGGAAGGGGGGGTTTATATCAAAAAGAAACAGCTCCCTTCTGCAGAGGTGGGGGAGCCTTGACTGGTGCAATGGGGATGGTGCCACTGGGCCGCTGTGCTGCTGCTGTTTTCTGCGGCGGGGAGGTTTGGGCCACCACATCTGACCACGTTTCCCAGGCCCCCGGTTTGGTTGGGGGCTGCAGGGGTTGACGCAGGGCCGTTTTGGGGCCAAAGTTTGCTCCCTGGGCCCCCCCCCTTCAAATTTTGCCCACAGATTCTTTTTACCCCCAATTTTGGCTCCTCGGTGTCTTAGGGAAAAAAAAACCGCCGGGGTAAACTGGATTTTAAGCCAACACTCGCCCGGTGAATTCTTTCCGCCGCTGCCTTGAGCCCCCCGTGCCGCTAAATTTCTTAGCCCGCGAAGCGGGGTTTTTTTACCCCCTTTGGCCCCTTTTGGGTCCTGACCCCCACACTGCTTTCTTCCTTGGGTGACTCACGGCTACTTTCTGGCCTGACCGCTGCCCGATGCGCAAAACTGAAGCCCCCTTCTTCTGACGATTTAGAAGCCCTTTTCTTCACCTGGTTTCCCCAAATGCGGCTCGGCTACTTTATCATCGATTTGTGTTTCATCGTCCCTGCTGTCCCCATTTACCGGTCTTGGGATTTAAAAGGCTGACCTTCACAACATGGGCCTCCCATGCCCCTCTTTCCCCATCTATTTTTTTTTCTTTCCTACTGCAAGAAGAGGGGATATTGGCCCCATTTCTTCTCTGCCAAGTAGCTGCGGGTGCCTTTCCCCAAATTTTCATTCGCGTTTTTATAGTGGCGCTGAGCCCAGGGCCCCATAGTAGATCTCTGGCTGAGGGGAAAAGGTTTGGGGCAGAGGGGGGTTGGGGGCCCGGTGAGGGCCCCTTTACCCGTTCCCCGGGGCCCTGCCAATTTAAAGGGTTTTGTCTGACGTTCCCACCGACTCTTGGCTGGGGTTGTCAGATGTCATCTTTGGGGGGGAAGTGGATGACCCAGTAAACCCAAATTTAAAAAACCCTTGGGGGGGCTGAAAACACACGGGGGAGCTAGTTTAACCCGGGAGTTCTGGCCTCACCCATTTCCCCCGTGCGATGGGGGGTTCCCCTTTCTGTGCTCGACCTTGGGGCCAGGGAATGTTTGTTTCCCCTGCCACTCGTAGGGGCGAGCCTTTCCCCCCTCTCTGTCTGACATTTCTGTTTGTTCAAAATTTTACCGGGCTTGGTTTTTATGAAGATATCTGTATATGATAAAATTTTACACTCTGTATTTTTACTCCCAAAAGAACCCACTAACCCAAAATTGGGTAACCCCTTTGGGTATAAAAAATTCGCTCCAAAAAATGGGCAGGAAAAAAATTTTCTTGTATGTGCCCTTTAAAAACACTGGGGTATTTTATTTAAAATTTTAAAAACCCAAAAAAAGGCTTAATTAACCTTCGGGGTATGAATTTGCTACAGAATTTTTTTCTTTGGGAGTGAAAAAAAAAAAACCGCTTTCTTTTAACCCCGGGAATTAAAAACCCAACCTTTGCAAGGGAAAAATTTAAAAAAATTAATTTAACCCTTGGATTTTTAAAAATTTTTTCGGGCCAATGAAAAAGGTTTTTTCCCTTTTTCCAAAAAACGAAATTTCCAGCTTTGTAGCGTGTTTAAAAAAGGGGGCGTATTTTTTGGGAAAAAAACAACAGAAAATTTTTTAATTAAACCTTTTTGGATATGAATTATGCTATAGGCAAAAAATTTTTTCTTTGGCGGTGAAAAAAAGTGTTTTTTTTGTGACCACAACACCCGAACAACGCTTAATTAACCCCCGGGTCTAAATTGCCAAAAAAAATTTAGCAACCCAAAAAAATTTAAATGGTATTTGGATTGTAAAAACCTGTTTCTTTAACTGGGAAAAAAACGCCCAAAAAAAAAAAAAGGCTTCGATTAACCTTGGATATTCAATGGCGAGTCAAGAACTGAAACAGATGCATTAAAAGGATTTGCGCTTTAATTGGGGCGCACACCGGGGCTTCAAATTCCAATACCCCACAAATCCGAATTAGAAAGTAAGAGGGAAACAGTCTTGGGGGAAAGCTGTTTACCCCCCAAAAATCGCTGTTTTAAAAAAATGAGATCTTTTTATGGGGGGGGGGGGGATATCATTTAAACAGCAGCCGGGAAACCCTTACCTAAACAGCACGTGGAGGGAGGGGGTGACCTGCCGCGTCCCCCCGGCCCCCCGGGCTTTTTTTAGTGCGGTGACGTTCCCTTTGTTTCCCCGGCTGGTCTTTGTTTTGGGTTCTTTGACATGTATTTAGGCTAAGCCTTTCTTCCCCCCAGACTTTTTTATTTGGGCCCCTGTAAACGGGCCCTGTGCTCGCCCGCCATTTTTTCAAAACAAAAACGCTTCGTTCCCCCCGAATCCCCCCCAAACTTCGATTCGTTCAGAATTTTAAGTTTTTTTAAAAAATTCTAAACGAAAATTTACTTCGTTAGAATTTAATTTGCCCAAAATTTTTATTTTATGACACTGGATTGCAGTTTGAGAAGTTGCTGTGCTAAACCCTTTTTAATTTCAGTCAATTTTTTCAAAAGAAAACTGTATTAAAAAACACCCCATTTCTAAACATTTATGACGTGATTTTATTTAGAAATAAGGTTTTATAAATTAGTTAAATTTGCTGTAGCGACTTACCGTATTTTCATTCTTTCATTTGGATTATTTGTTATTGAAGTGGCTAAAAAGTGGGGGGAAACCCTCCCCCCCCGGGAAAAAAAAAAAGTGGGGAGGCCCGTTCCCTAAAAACCCCTTAAAATAAATTTCCTCCCTTGTCAGCAGTCCCAGATTTAACCCCAAAATTTCATAAAACCCTTCAAGGGGGGTTGAAAGTCCCTTTTTGCCCGCCGCCCCAAAACATCCTTTCCCTTTCAGGAGATTTTGCATGGGGGGAATGGGCCCAAAATACCCGCAAAAGTTTGTGCCAACCCTTGTGAAGACTTTCAGAAAAAATTTTTACCCCTGTCATTGAAAACAAAGGAAAATATAACAAAGTATTTAGATGAACTTTTTTTATTGACCCAATTTCTTATTTTCCACCATAATTTTCCCAAAAAAATTTTTTCAAATAAAACAATTTTGATTTTTTGGGATTTTTTCTCATTTTGTCTTTTTCATAGTTTGGGGGTTTTTCCTATGTTTTTCAATTACAGGCCTCTTATTTTTCTTAAGTGGGAGAACTTTCACAATTTTGTGGTGACTAAATAATTTTTTTCCCCTGGTAACTCCCCAACCCATTGCTGTTTAATTCCCCAAGCTACCCCCCCCCCCCGGGTGTAATTAACTAGCAGCTTTTTTTTTGTAAAATCGCTTTTTAAATTTGGGTTTTTTTGCCTGCTGGGCAAAACCCTTTAAAAAAAAGGGCAGCGTGTGTTCACTTTCAGAGGTTAAAGGTGGGAAAAAGGCATTCAACAGGGAAAAAACAGTGAATACCATAAAACAGTCATGTGATTGTAGCGCCAAAGGATCTCTACACCCTCACTGGTAATTTTTTACCCCCCCTCCCCTGCTCTGTGTTTATTGGCTGGCCCCAAAGGGTGGGGAAAACAGCTGAAAAAGGCGCTGAACCAGGTTGAGGCCCCGAACATTTTACTGAAATTGCGGCAAAAATATTTTTGGGAAAATTCGTTTAAAAATTTTGGGGTGTTAAATTTTTTCCGAAGTTTTGGGGTTTAAAAACTATTTTTCACGCTTTTAAACCCAAAAAAAAATCTGAGAAGGTGGGTTTTTTTGGGTTGAGAACGATTTGTCAAATACAAATTTAGGGCTGGAAAAATTTTTTTTTAGGGGGAAATAGGGAAAAAAGGGACAGATGGGTAATATAAGAAACCCAAAATGTTAGAAATACCCCAACTTAACCCAACAGCCTCAAAAACAGAAACCATAACACAGGTCTGCAAAAAAAAAATTTAATAGCTGTTTTGGTTATTCCACATAATCTTTATGTTTTTTGGTGCGCTGAATCCAAAAATGACCTCTGTTTTGTCATAGGACATCACGTTTCATGAGAAGTTAGGTACCTATGTTAGGCAATACCCTGAAATAAAAGAAAATATATTTATAAAATTATTTTTTTTATTACAAATGTTTCATGAAAATCATTTTTGAACTTAAATGAGCTCACTAACACTCACTAAAATTGATTATTTTTTTCCTGTGAGGCTCCTCTTGGTCCATTTATGCTTGTGAGTAGCATCTGGAATGTCTCTCTGAAGCATCGAACAGTAGTCTGCCATCATTGTAATGCTCCATTTTCCCCGGTATCTTCTTTCCATCACTTTAATGTACTGGTGGAATCTTTAACCTCGCTCTTCACTCACAGCTCCCAAATTTTCAGTAAAGTAGTCAAGGTGGGAATGGAGGAAATGCACTTTCAAACTAATCAGGCAACGTAAAGCTTGAAATGCTTTCAGCATTCATCCAACAATATTTTTGTAGTCATTATCTTTTTTATTGCCTAAACATTTCTCTACAACCTCTTTAAATACAATCCAGCCTTCTTTTTGAGGATCTGTCATGTTGTTGACATCTCTTTATCAGCTGTATGTCTTCTAATGTCTCTTCCGACGAACACACCTTCCTTCAATTTTGCCTCTGAGAGGCTTGGAAACATGGTGTCCAATTATTTAAAGCATTCTCCATCTCTTGGAAGTGATTTTACAAATTGCTTCATCAATCTCAATTTTATGTGGAGAGGTGGTAGAAGAACTTTATAGGGAGGCACCAAAGTTTCTTGGAGGACATATTTTTCACCGACTGAATACCGTTGGCTACTAACTCTTCTTGGTCCAGTGATTTTGTCATTCTCAACTGTCCCACAGACACAGAAAACAAGGGTATTTGGCATACTCAGCTTGTTGCCCGAGCAGCATGCACAAGACCTTCAAATCCCCACACACTTGCCAACCGTGGTCTTCATATTTAAGTTTATGAAGAACCAATTCCAAGTTTCCGTAGGTTTCCTTCAAGTGTACGGAGTGACCTACAGGGATAAAAGTGTAAAAACTGCCGTTGTGGAGTAAAACTGCTTTGAGACTTCTTTTTGAAGAATCTATAAAAAGACCATTGCGCTGAATCAAATTGGATTTTGAATTGACCCATCAAACCTTCGACATCAATGCAATAAACCAACTTGTTTTCCTTGGAACAAACAATATTTTTTTTCGTTTTCAACACACTAAAATACATGGACATTTTTTGTAATTATATTTTTTTTAGTCACAGACCTGTGTAATTGGTGCTCAAGTTGTATTTGATCTGACTTATGAGGGTGTTAGAATTTGAAACAAGATATACTGAAAATAATGAATGGTTAAAATGGGTAAAATATACAGCAGAGACACAAAACCCCGGCTCATTACAGGTGGATTCGGCCATGGATCCCGCCCAGGTGCCGTTGCCTAGCATGGAAGACCTGACGTCCATCGTTGCTCAGCAATCTCAACAGCTAGCGCAACAGTTGGACCAGCTGACAGCCATGATGCAGCAATTTATCGCCTCTCAGCGACAACCTTCGCCACCTCCTCCGACTGTTCCAGTTCCTGCTGTCTCTACTACCCCTGTGAGACCCAAGCTCCGGCTGTCACTTCCCTCAAAGTTTGACGGAGATCCGAAGCTCTGCAGGGGATTTATTACCCAGTGTTCAATGCCGATCAGTTTCCGTCCAAACAGTCAAAGGTGGCGTTTGTACTGAGTCTGCTCTCGGGAAAGGCTCTGGCTTGAGCTACACCCCTGTGGGACAGGGGGGTTCTGGTGACTGGTGGCCTGCAGGCTTTCTTCAAGGAGTTCCGCGGCGTCTTCGAGGAACCAGCATGGGCCTCTTCAGCGGAATCCGCACTCCTGAGCTTGCGCCAAGGGGACTCCTCGGTCGGCGATTACGCCATTAGGTTTCGCACCCTGGCCTCGGAGCTAACCTGGAATGAGGCCGCCCTGTGCATGACCTTCAAGAAGGACCTCTCCTGCAGGGTCAAGGATGCCCTGGCAGCAAGGGATCTCCCGGCATCTCTGAGCGGGTTAATTCATCTGGCCACGCGTAGTGATGTGTGCTTCGCCGAAAGGCAGCAAGAGCTCCGGCAGGAACATGACTCCGTTCGACCACATCGGCTCCCTTGCTTGGCTCCGGTGTTCCAAAAGCCTCCTCTGCCACTTCCCCAGCACTCCGGCGAGGAGCCCATGCAAGGGACCGAGCTCACCTCTCGGAGCAGGAGCTGTCCCGCCGGCGCGCACAGAATCTGTGCCTGTATTGCGCCAGTTTGGAGCACTTCCGTCAAGACTGCCCGCTTCGCCCTCGTCCAGGAAACGCGCAAACCTAGGCTTCGTGGGAGAGGCATCCCTAGGTGTGTGTAGCTCCTCTCCTCATGTGACTATGCGGGTGCAGGTCATGTCTAGCTCTGGAACACAAGTTCATCTTCCTGCTTTCCTGCTTTCAGCCGGGAATTTCATTGATGCCGCTGTGGTATCGAAACTTCGCCTCCCGGTGGTTCGCCTCGAGAAGCCTCTGCTCATTTCCTTGGTCAGTGGAGAGGTCCTGCGCGATGCCATCCGCTGCCGTACTGAGCCAGTTTCTATGCGCATAGGGGCACTCCACTGTGAGAAGATTTCCTTCTACGTGTTGCCTCGCTCCTTGTCAGCAATCCTGTTGGGTCTACCGTGGCTGCAATGTCACTCTCCTATACTGGACTGGCAAACGGGTGAAGTCATTCGCTGGGGACAGACCTGCCGGCTCCGGTGTCTCGAGGCACCTCACCCAGTGTGCACCTCATCATCTCCTGTGTCTGCTAGACCCTTGCCGGGTTTGCTTGCTGAGTACCAGGACTTTGCCCATTTCTTTTCCAAAAAGGAGGCAGAGACCCTGCTGCCTCACCGTCCCTACGATTGTCCTATTGACCTGTTGCCTGGCACAAGCCCTCCTCGGGGCAGGGTCTACCCATTGTCAGTACCCGAGACCAAGGTCATGACAGACTACCTACACGAAAATCTCAGGAAGGGCTTCATTCGTAAGTCCTCTTCTGCAGCCGGAGCAGGCTTCTTCTTCTTCGTGGAGAAAAAAAGATGGCTTGCTACGCCCCTGTATTAACTACCGCAGCCTTAATAAGATTACGGTGAAGAACCGCTACCTGCTGCCACTGATCACCAAACTCTTCGACCGCCTACGAGGGGCCAAGATTTTTTCCAAGTTGGATCTGCGAGGCGCCTATAACCTCATCCGCATCCAAGAGGGCGATGATTGGAAAACGGCATTTAACACCCGAGACGGGCATTTTGAATGCCATTCGGCCTCTGCAATGCTCCTGCCGTGTTCCAGGGCTTCGTTAACGAGATTTTTCATGACCTCCTATACTCCTGCGTCATTGTGTATCTGGATGACATTTTGGTCTTTTCACCAGATGCCAAGTCTCACCGTCTCCATGTGCAGCAGGTCCTTAGCTGTCTCAGAGAAAATCATCTCTATGCCAAGTTGGAGAAGTGTCAGTTCCATCAGACCAGCCTGCCCTTCGTGGGATACATTATCTCTGCCAAGGGACTGCAGATGGACCCGACCAAATTATCTGCCGTCCTGAAGTGGCCCCGTCCAGTCGGCCTTCAAGCTATCCAGCGCTTTCTGGGCTTTATTACCGTCAGTTTATCCCGCATTTTTCTACACTGGTGGCCCCTATGGTGGCCCTTACGAAGAAGTCTGGCAATCTGATGCAATGGCCACAGGCGGCCGAAGATGCATTCACTTGGCTCAAGGCGGCATTTGCCTCTGCCCCCGTCTTGTCGCACCTGGATATTGAGAAACCTTTCTTCCTGGAGGTCGACACATCTTTGGTGGGCACAGGGGCAGTGCTTTCTCAGCGGGACCCCCAAGGGCAAGACGGTCACTTGTGGATTTTTTTCAAAGACCTTTTCCCCGGTCGAGGAAAAACTACACCATTGGAGACCGCGAGTTACTGGCCATTTAAGTTAGCGCTCGAGGAATGGCGTCATCTGTTGGAGGGGACTCCATCCGATTACTATCTATTTGGATCACAAGAATCTGACGTACCTTCAGACGGCCCAGCACCTTAATCCCAGGCAGGCCCGCCGGTCCCTCTTCTTTTCGCGGTTCGATTTTGTGATCCACTTTCGGCCAGCAGAGAAAAACATCAAAGCGGATGCCCTATCACGAGCCTCCGACGTCTTGGGTGAGGAGTCACCTCCTACCCACATCATTCAACCAGATCGTCTGATCTCTACAGCTCCGTTGGATCTCTGGCAGGTACCCCCTGGCAAGACCTACGTGCGCCCCGCGCTTCAGAAGAGAATCCTGAACTGGGGTCATTGCTTGTTAAAAGGTATTTCAACAGTAAAATTATAATATGTGGTCAATAACTACATAAAGGGTTAAAATATAGCCAACTGCACACACATGCACAAATACTATCTTAAAAATGGCTTGCATGCTATTTTGAGGGTTGATGGAAAACTGGTCAAAACCAGTTTGGAAGATATTAGCCAATGACATCAGAAGGTGGAGTGTAATAGAGGTTGAACCTAATATATTTAGCTGTATTCCACATATGGTTTTGTAGTGATGCCTGAGCCAACTGAGAGTCACACCCACACGGAGAAGTGTATATAACGAAGGGGTGTGGGGAAGCCAGGGGAGGAACCCGGGGGCAGAGCCAACAGACCTTGGACAGATCATGCGGAGAAACCATGTGCTTGCCATGAGGGAAGCCATTGAGGCCTAACTCTGGTATATGGGTGAAAGAAGGGTTCCTATTCTACATTCTACACACAAGACACTCAAGGGTAACGTAGATACATATTTGGTAATGTATTCTATGTTTTGTAACTTGTAATGTTATGTTATGATCCTTTGAAGATTGTAAAATTAATATATTTTTCTTATATAAAGAAAGGTGTATAAGTATTTCTGAATCTAGATTCGTTAAGATTAAAAGTAAGGACCTCGGTCCGCACCCTCACTCATGGTGATCATAGATCTGTTATCTTGTCATTAATGAAATATATTTTTTTCTCTAACCGTATATTTCTTACATTGCTCTCAAGCTGCTGGTCACCCAGACCGGGCAGTTGATTACCCGCTACTATTGGTGGCTGGACCTAGCCAAGGATGTCAAGGACTTTGTTGAGTCATGCGCCTCCTGTGCCCGCAACAAGTCCTCCCACCTCAGGCCTGCTGGGCTGCTGCAACCTCTGCCCATCCCTAACCACCCGTGGTCCCATATTGCGATGGACTTTATTACAGATCTCCCACCGTCTGCCGGTAACACCGTCATTTGGGTCATTATGGATCACTTCTGCAAGATGGCGCACTTTGTACCGCTACCTGGGCTACCTTCCGCACCTCGTCTGTCTACCCTCTTCTTCCTGCATATATTTCGTCTGCATGGCCTCCCCCGGCATATTGTGTCCAATCGGGGGGTGCAGTTTGTATCCAGATTCTCTCTGTTCCCAGTTCAAAGTAAACCTGGATTTCTCCTCTGCATACCACCCTCAGTCTAACGAGCAAGTGGAGAGAGTCAACCAGATCTAGGAAAACTACTTATGCCATTTCGTGTCTGCTAGTCAGGATAACTGGGCCACTTTGTTACCCTGGGCGGAGTTCTCTTACAATTTGTTGAAGTCGGAGTCAACTGGGGCGTCTCCATTTTTTGTGATCCTTGATCTTCATCCCTGCCCACCCCTCCAGTTCGCGGAGTCCTCTGACCAACCCGGTGTCCTACAAGCTCCAGCTTCCCCCCACGATGCGGATTCCGAACTCCTCCCATGTGTCTCTGCTCAAGCCAGTCATCTTGAATAGATTTTCCCGTAAGGTGTCTCCTCCGGCTCCGGTGGCTGACACATTGGATGTTTTTCCATTAAGGAAATTTTGGCCATGAAGACCATCAGAGGAAAACTTTACTTTCTTATTGATTGGAAGGGGTTCGGGCCGGAGGAAAGATCTTGGGAGCCGGAGGACAACATCATGGACCGAGGGTTGCTCCGGAGATTTCTTCAGGCCAGAGGGAAGGGGGTGGCGAAAGGGGGGGGTACTTTTACAAGTAGTGTCCGCACTGCTGGCTGCAGGCGCACTCGTTTCCCTGCACCCCTTCAGGCGCCCAAGGCAAGCGGCGCCGCGGTCCGTATGTCGGGCCGCGGGCGCACTCGGTGCCTCGGGCGCAGTCCCTTACCACCTGTCTCTCCATGGCTGACTGTCGGCCAGTGCGCGCGGCCCCGCTCCTTAGGGCGTGTGCGCCGGCTCTGTCAGATTTAAAGGGACAGCGCGCCGGTGATTGTTTTTGCCGGCCGCTGACCCTATATAAGGGCTCCACCCCCGGAACTTCCTCGCCGAATCCATAGCGCCCTTTACCTATGCGAGCAAGCCTTATTCTGTTAGGTTCTGCTATTTTTGTGTACCAGTCACCGCTTGCGGTGGTCCAGTGGATCCACTACCCCGGCTCGTTACATAATTCACCTAATTTTAATGAATTTTTTTTTTAAATATTTCCTTAGCGCTATCATTTATTGCTATTTATTTATTGCTCACCCCTCAAAAAGCAAAGTTGTCTGCAGTGAGTAGATGATCTTAGAAAATGGCAAGCCAATTTAGCCACAAGCAGGATAAATACAGTTGAACTGTTGACTCCTATATGTTTTTAATGGCAAGGCTAAAAATGTCTTCCTTAAAACTGATTAAATCAAGATTTATTTACTAGAAGGGAAACGATCAAAAGGACATGTTAATTGCTTCTACAGAACATAATCAATCCTTGTCTACTATTTTCTGTTTATATTTGTTCTTGAAAGGTTAATGGTAAAGGGTATGTCGCCAGCATCAGTAACGAAAGTAAAAGCTATCAATAGTAAAGCATTTTACAGGATTCTGTTACACCTGGCTTGTCCTAACTGAGTTTATGAACTATGACAGTATTGATTTTGCAGGACATATCAGGTACACCTGGACACAAGGCAAGGTGGCAAAAGTGGATATAAGTGAGGGCAGAAGTCATACACAACTAGCAACATGATATATAGCTATGTTATGGTACATAGAACGAAGACATCAGGAGGAAAAAGACGGGTTTCTTTATCATCAAATTGACATTTGTAATCAGTGTAAAAATTTACTTTGACATTTTGGATAAAAGAAACCTGTCAGCTTGTTTGTGCTGCCTGAAAAATGGACGGCCTAAAATAGCTGCATGTTGTCATCTTCACTTAGGCTGGCTCTACACAACATTTGCTATGTTGTAGGTATCCATGGGGGTATCGTGAAAAAAGAATGTCCCGGAGGATTCCGCAACATAACTACAGGCAGCTCTATTAATATCTATGGCCCAGCCTCGGCTACGACACGATATCTATCAGGGTGACTTTTTTCATGATACTCAGATGGATGCCTGTAACGTAGCCTATATCGCTTTTTGAACCCAGGCTAACTTTTATACTGGGGTTCCACAGCATTTCAGAGTTAAAAACACAGTGATGTAGATGAGTCCAGCATGCAGGTTCTGCACACACATTTCAGTTTGATTTGAAGGTATCTCCCTATGGGCAAAGAGGATGAGGGCTTGTCACTTTAGATGAACTGTTTGGGGAGAAGCCACACAGTGGACCCATCTGATACAACTGCTACAGCACTACCCACCAAACCCAGGATTGTAGTCAAGGGCGCTTTACTGTTAAACGCCATATCGATTAAACACACCTTACATCAACAAGGATACATGTTTGTTCAGGTTTCCTAAACCAGTTCAAGCTGCAAAAAGTTAAGCAAATTAACTTTAACCCACTTCAGGTTGCAGCTATTTTTGGATTAATTTTTTTTCCTCCCCGCCTTCCAAGACCTATAACATTTTTATTTTTCCTTCTACATAGCCATATGTTCACAAGTGTTGCGGTGGGTAATTGACCAGTGCACCTTTAATTGGATAATTTCTGGGCACTGAACCTATATTCTCTGGCCACGATCTATGCTGCCTGCCGGATCTATTGTGCCTTAAGCCTTAGTGAAAGCGTTCCTTGAGTTCTAGTTCTACGGTGTATTTGACCCGTACCTCTTTCCACTGACCACGTTTGTCTGCCGTGAACTATCTGCCCTTCTCTGACTACGAGTTAGCCTGCCTATTCTATACCATGCTGCACCCCAGCTGCCACCTCAAGCAAGTCCCATCAGGGGTAATGATCTGTGTGTTTTTACCACCACACAAGCCCATCCTGTCTTGTGGCTGCTCTGGTGAAAACTGGGAGGCATCTTAGACTCTGCTCTCTGACGTGGCTTACACCACCGCTTTCAGTCATCCAGATGATCCACATTCTAGCCGACCATTAAGGTTAGATCCAGCCATGGATTCTGCCAGGGTGCCTTTGCCAGATATCCAGGATGTCTTGATGACTTTCGCAAGACCGAACTAACAGATTGACCAACTGGCCACCATGATGCAGCAGCTTGCAGCCTGGCTACCTGCCGCTCCACCTTCATCACCACCTGCGGCAAGTCCAATGTCTTTGGCTCTGGTGGTGTCTCTTGGCCCCAAGCTACATCTGCCTTTGCCACCAAGGTTCGGTGGGAACCCTAAAGCCTGCAGGATGTTTATCAGCCAGTGCACTACTACACATCTATTTGGAATTAATAGAACTAGCAAAAGTGGAATTTGTAGTCAGTCTTCTGTCAGGTCAAACCTTGGACCCAGTGCCAACATTTACATCTTCCTGGAATCATTCCAACAACGTGTTTGAGGAACCAGGACGTGCTTCTGCTGCGGCTTCTCTGCTCCACCTCCATCAAGGTGATGCCACAGTTGGACAATATGAGATACAATTCTGCACCCTTTTCTCAGAGTTGTCTTGGAACAATGATGCCCTTATAGCCACATTCTGGCAGGGCCTCACTGATAGGATAAAAGGCGAGCTGGCTGGTCGTGACCTCCCTTCTTCCCTGGATGACCAGTTTGCTTAAACTGGTCTGGCCACGTCATCTTCCCCATCTTCCTCCAGTGTTTCAAAGGCCTCCACTGCCTCCACCAATGGCTTCTTCTGAAGAACAGATGCAAGTGGACAGAGCCCACCTGTCACAGAAAGAACTGTCCCGTAGATGACAGCAGAATCTTTGCCGCTGCTGTGCAAGTCCTGAACGTTTATGTATGGATTTTACATTGTGTCTGGGAAACTCCGGCACCTTGGCTACATGCGAGAGGTGTCCCTAGGTGTAAACACTACTTCTCCACAATTGACCATGCCGGTCCCACTCTGCACCTTGTCTGGTAATATGTTTCAAGCCTCCGTGGATTCAGGATCTACCAGGAATTTCGTTGACACTTATCTGATTTCTAAGTATCATTGTTCCTTTCTGAATCCATGAGTCTTCAAGCTGGGGCGCAACATAAGGATAAAATTGTGTTCTACGTGTTACCCCATTCCTCCTCTGCAGTTTTTCTGTGGCTACAGTGCCACGCTCGAGTGCTCAAATGGCAAACGGGCAAAGTCACATGTTAAGAACAAGATTGCCATTCTCGTTGTCTTGTGATGTTCCATCTGGTGTGTACCACTTCTCCACTGACGTCTTCCACTTCCCTGCCTGGGCTGCCCTCTCCTTATTAGAAATACGCAGGCGTCTTTTGTGAAAGGCAGGCAGAAACGCTTCTACCACATCGCGCCTACGACTGTCCTGTTGACCTCTTGCCTGGGACTACTCCTCCTTGGGGCAGGGACTTTCCTTTGTCTGTGCACAAGACACAGGCCATGGTGACTTATATGAAAGAAAACATAAAGAAAGAGTTTATCTGCAAGTCCTCCTCTCCAGATGGTGCTGGGTTCTTCTTTGTGGGAAAAAAGGATGATTCTCTTCGCGCTTGCATTGACTATTGGTGTCTTAATAAAATAACCGCTAAGAATGATATTCATTGCAACTGATCTCTGAGCTCTTAGCAGAGCCAGATTATTTACATGGCTAGACTTGCAGAGACCTACAATTTGATTCGCAATGAATGCGAAGATCTGAGAAGGCGATGAATGGAAGATCTCCTTCAATACCCGTGATGGACATTATGAGTATCTTATGATACCATTTGGCCTATCCAATGCTCCAGCCATCTTCCAAGAATTTGTTAACAAGGTCTTTAGAGACTTCCTATACTCGGTGTGTCATTGTGTATCTGGACAATATCTTGATTTTCTCGCCCCAATCTTGGAGCTCATCTTGAATACATGCGCCAGGTTCTAAGACGCCTAAGGAGCAATCAACTCTATCACAAGCTTGAGAAATAAGTCTCCAAGCAGACCAGTCTTCCATTCATTGGGTACATTGTCTCCGACAAAGGACTTAGGATGGATCCTGCCAAGTTGTCTTCCGTCCTGCAATGGCCATAACCATACAACACTTCCTGGGATTTGCAAACTATTACCAACAGTTTATTCGGCACATAGTGATGCTGATTGTGGTGCTTACCAAGAAGAACGGAAATCCCAAAATCTGGCCAGCCGAGGCAGAAGAAGTATTTGCCTGTCTGAAGTCTGCCTTTGCCTCAGCACCTATCTTGTCTAGGCCCAACCCAGAGAAACCCTACTTCCTCTAAGTGGATGCCTCGTCTATAGGGGCAGGTGTTGTCCTTACCCAGAAAACCCCTAAAGGCAACATTATCACATGCATTTTTTTCTCTAAAACTTTTTCCCTGCCCAAAAGAAATTACACTATAGGGAATCGAGAATTGCTGGCCATTAAGTTGACCTTGGAAGAATGGGGCCATTTACTTGTGACCCTGTCGACATATTCATTGACCATAAAATCCTGATGTATCTTCAAACGGCACAGCACTTGGTTCCTTGGCAAGCTAGGTGGTCCCTCTTTCTCCAGATATGATTTCTTGATACACTTCAGACCTGCAAACAAGAATACCAAGGCTGATGCTCTCTCCTGTGCCTCTGATGTAACTGGCCTAGACTCTACACCACAGCATATTGTTCCTCCTGAACATTTGATTATGCCGGCTCCCTTTGATCTCCAATGTGTTCCATTAGGGAAAATATTCATACCAGTTGCTCTAAGGAAAAAAGTCTTGAAGTGGGGACATTGCTCTTTGCTGGCTTGGCATCCTGGAGTTAGAAAATCCTGCTTGCTTATATCTTGGCATTACTGGTGGCCTAATTTGGGTCAGGAGATGTTCCCCTCCTCATACCCACTCATTGCCTCCCACCAGTCAAGCCAATATCGCTCTGCTCTACACTGATGAGGGGCAAAACCCCGAAACGCGTAAGTTGATAGCAATATTGGCTTGACAATTATTCCTTTTTTTCTTCTCAAAGATTCAGTGAATCGAAGTAATTGAGATTTGTTACAACCTATAGAGGGCGCATGGAGCTTTCAGCTCCTTTCCCATAAAGCCTTGTGATATGCAGATGCTGAGTAGTGGGCTAAAAGGCAAAACAAAACACTACACACCTTAACTGGTGCTCTCCATAAGGAGAGATGTTCCCCTTGGCAAAGTAAGGAACAAACAATATTTTTTTTTTCGTTTTCAACACACCAACATACATGGAATTTTTTTTTTTATTTAATTTTTTTCTAGTCCCAGACCTGTGTAATTGGTGCTCTGAATTATGAGGATGTTAGAATTTGAAACAGGGTATACTGAAAATAATGAATGGTTAAAATATACAGCAGAGACACAAAATCGTTCTAATTGTATTGCATGTGCAACTGCAAAGCCTCATTTAGGTACAGTGCTTTTCCCCTTACCAAAGGAAGATACAAACCGCACAAACGTTTCCTTTATATTTTCCAGACCTACGGTTTAAATAATTCTGCGTGAGAGCAACTAGAGTATGCATACACTCCCACTCAACTGACCCACATTTTATCTAATGGTGTAGTCTCTTTCCCAGGAGACATTACTTGTTTTTCTAATCATTTGTCTTCAATAAATATATTTTGTACTGTTGAGTTTACATCTGAAACCTGCTGTCCCACATGCAATAGCTTAACTTGATTATGTCCAAAACCTTAGGAATATTAAATAACAATAAGGACTTGGCCCTCACATCTTGTTTTACTGAGGCAGTTCGAGGTAACACATAATAGAATTCTTCAGTGCATCAATCCGGTGGCATACGAGCTCTGCCTGCCTCCTTCTATGTACATGTCGAACTGTTTCTCCCAAAAGCACGTTTTTCCATCCCCTGAAGCCAGCTCTTCAGATGTCTTTGAGGTGAAAGAAATTCTGGCCATGAAAGAGGTACTTTCTCTTTGACTATTGATGGTTCGGGCCAGAAGAGAGGTCCTGGGAACCGGAGAACAATATTCTTGACCGGAACCTTGTTCTGAAATTTCTTCAGACAAAAAAGTGGGGGAGGGCCAAAGGGGATGGAGGTATTTTACGAGTGGTGCTGTGACCCGCATGTCGGACAACGGGTGCGCTCATGTATCCCTGTCCCCAGCATCTGCTCCTCCGTACTCACCTCTCCATGCTCCTGCTTCCCTGTGTGTGTCTCTGCCTCCCGATAACTGTCTAATTGCCAGGCGCTGTCTCTATGTCCTCTGGCCACTTCCTATGTTCCCTGCCGGATCTATTATGCTCTGAGCCTTAGAGAAGGCATTCCTTGAGTTCTAGTTCTATCGAGTATTTGACCCTTGCCTTTGTCCACTGACCAAGTTTGCCTGCTGCCTGCCCTGATCTTTCTGCCTGTGCCTGACTACGAGTTCACCTGCTGGTTCTGTAACACCCTGCACCTCGGCTGCCACTGCAAGAAAGTTGCGTCGGGGTAGCGACCGGTGTGTCTCCCACCACACAAGCCCAACCTGCCTTTCGGGCGGGCTCTGGTGAAAACCGGCAGTCATCTTAGACTCTGCTCCCTGACATGGCTTACACCACTGCTTGTGGTGGTCCAGAGAATCCACATCCTAGCCATCCTTTACAATATACTGGTTTTGCAGGATAAGATGCAAATTTTTATTAGTGCCATTTACCATACTATATTATGTACTGGGAAACCCAAAATAAATTCTGTGTGGGGAGGAACATAAAAAACGTAATTTGTGAGGGTTTAGTTTTTATGGTGCTATCTCTTTGGTATAAATTATATGTTTTCTGTATTCTGTAGGTCAATATGATTCTGGCAATGCAAAATGTATAAAGTTTTTATTATGTGTTAGTACTTTTTCTAATTTTAACATTTTCACTGATTTGTCATTTTCTGTGACCACTAACTTTTTTTGTTTTATGGTCTATGGATCTGAACTAGGGCTCATTTTTTTGCGAGCTGAAGTGTAATTTTTATTTGTATAATTCTGGCATATATGCAACTTTTTGATCACTTTTTATTCAAATGTTTGTTCAAATATTTTTCTTACTATGGTGTTTACTGTACCTGATTAATTATGTTAGATTTTAATGGGTCAGACTTTTATGAATGTGGAAATGACAATTATGTGTAACTTTTTACATTTTAATTTTTTAAATTGTGTATTAAATGGTAAAATACCAAACCAGGGTTGATTAGAACTTTTTATATTTATTTATTTTTTAAACCCTTTTTTTGTACCTGCCCACTAAGGGGCGCAATCACTTGTCCTATATATGGCAGTACTATTGTACTGCTGTATAGAGTCTTTTCATATATTTCCTATTACACCCTGCCATAGGTGTAATAGGTATACCAACATGGCAGTAATAAAGGCTTGCATGAGATCTCTGACTGCCATGGAAACCGATTGTCAACCTAAGGTTATGTTGCAGCACTGTACCTCCTTCATTTAGATGCCATGGCAATGATCACCATGGCCCCCAATCGCTGTGGCATCTAAAGTGTTAAACAAGAGAGGATCAAAGCCAGCTTCGATCTCTGCTGATAGCAGTGATTGCCGGCTGTAACTAACAGCATATTTAAGCAAGACAATTCTAAACCACATATTCCATCCGTCACAGCAACATGGCTGTGCAGAAGAAAATACTGAACTGGTCACCTGCAGTCCAGACCATTTACCACTCGAAAACATTTGACAAAAAAACTGGAAAAAAGACTCAGGATTGTTGAGCAGCTAGAAGCCTACATCAGACAAGAATGGGACAAAATTCCTCTTCCAAATCTGATCTCCCAGACACTCATAGACCATTGTAAAATGAAGAAAGGATGCTACACAGTGGTGACAATTGCCCTGTGCCAACATTTTGTTGACATGTGTTGCTGCTATCAATTTCTTAATATCTAAAGAATTACAAATGAAATGGAAAAATGTCTAACTTTCTAACCCGTATGTGTTCTATGTTCTGTTGTGAATAAATATGGTTATAAAAAAAATCTCCAAATCATTGCCTTCTTGACATTTTACATAGCTAACCAGCTTTTTGGGTTAGGGTTTCAAAAGAAAAAATAAAATGAAATATAAGAGGTTATGTTAAAAAAGAATGTGTTTAAAATATTTTTTAACTTAAAAGATTTCATCAATAATTTATTAAAGGTATGACATTAATAATTACCTTTAAAAGATTTTCTACAAGGATTTTTTCTTCATACATTGAAATAGTAGTGAAAAAAATATTTTTTTTCCATTTTAAAAAATAAAACAAAAGATATTCATTAAACACAACAAAAGCTTACCTCAATGATATTGAGAATCACAGGGTCCAAGTCAGTTTAACTAAAGAATATCCATTCTTTTTTCTTCAAAGAGAAACCTGGAAAAAGCATGGAGTGATGTATCTAAATCAATATAGAGGAATGTAGAATGTGACAGTATATATGAACCTGTTGTCTGGCATAGCATATCTCAGTGCCAGATTCATAATGAGGGGAGAGGTGAGTATAAGTTTTTTCATTTTGCAATAGTGCCACAAAATCATTAATAAAACAAAACAGACAACTGCCTCTGCCTCTCCAACCGTCTCTCTCTACCTCTGCAACTTCTTTCTCTCTGGTGAATTCCTTTGCCAGCTATAGCTGTTCACCTTTTGTGTTCCTGCACCATCTCTGGGAAAGAGGACACACAGCAGCCACTTATTAGACCTTGTCCCCAGGGCTTAAGGGTTGTCGTCCCTGTAACCTGGGTTTGCGCCACATAGTCTTCAAAACAAACTGCCATTCTAACAAATTTGGGATGTTGGGAGTTACCTAGCTGAATGGGTTCATCTCCTGTAGGATCTCATGGGCGTTCTTATGACTACACATCGCATTTGGTGGTGAATCTTGGACCTGTCTGCAATGATTTCCAAACTAAGTTTGGGAATCCCTCACTCAGGATCATCATAAAGCTGAACAGGCATCTTCCGCTTGTCCCGAATATTAGCTGGAAAGGTGAATAACCTGTGGTCAAGTGTATCATATTATTGTAGACCCACACCAACTCAGCCACATAGTCCGACCATCTTTCTTTTTTTTTCCTCATAGGACCCGTAACATTTGCAGCAGGGTTCTGTTCATGCGCTCAGAAGCACCATTCCCTTTGGGGTGAAAAAGAGTGGTCCATGTCTTTTTGATCCAATATAGGCGACATAGTTCCTGGATCACCTTAAAGCAGGCCTCCTGCTAGGAATGCAGTTGATTGGGACAACAATGCACTAAAATGAAGTTTCTCCACAAGGCCAAGGTGGCAGTTTCTGCTGTTTGGTCCCGTGTCGGGATAACAACTGCAAACTTGTCGGTCATCAGCGTGAACTGTGCACCAGTCAAGATATCAGTGAATTTCACTGTTATGTCCCAAGCTATCACCAGCAATTCCAGCTTAAAGGAACTGTAGTTCTCCGGATTCTTCTCACCATCCCTCCGGGATTGACTGACATATGCAATGAATCTCTCCTGGCCATTCTGCACTTGGTTAACATGGCTCCCAACCCTTTCAGACTCCAATGGGTCCGTAACACAAAGGGTAAACTAAAGTATGCATAAGCTAAAATTGGAGCACTGGTAAATAGTCGTTTCAATTCTAAAAAGGCCTGTTCAGCGTCTTCATTCCACGGAAGTACTCTTCTTTAGCCTCTTCTGGGGTCACTCCCTGAAGAATAGCATAGAAAGGGGTGGCAATCTTGGCAAAGGCTCTTATGAAACATCTGTAGTACCCCACAAGCCTCTGGTTGAACCCCATCTTGGGAGACTACATGGCTTAGTACTCTATATTTTCCCTGAACAAATGACATTTGGGGGGGTTTAAATTTCAAACCACGTGACTGTGACTCCAACCATATTAACACTCGTTCAAGCTGCTCTAGGTGTTCCATCAACTAGGGTGAAAAATAATTATATCATCCAGGTAAATGAGCAGGCATTCATAATTCAAATCCCCCAAGCACCGCTGAATCAGTTTCTCAAATGTGGTTGGTGCATTATTCAGACCAAAAGGCATGTATAGGAATTCAAACAGCCCCATGGGGTTAACGAAGGTCGTCTTCCATCTGTCTTCATTGGCTATAGGCAACTGCCAGTAACTGCTAGCAAGATCCAGTATAGAGAAATACTGAGCATGCCCCAGAGCCGCCAGCAAGTCTTCAATGCAGGGCAATAGGTAAGCATTCCTCGCAGTGCCAGCATTAAAATGCCTATAATCCACACAGAATCGGAGAGTCCCGTCTTTTTTTTTTTTTTTTTTATTAACACGATTGGAGAGGCCCAGGGAGTGTTACTGAGGTGAATCGCCCGTTGCTCCCACATTTGCTTTAGCATGTTCTTAACTTATTGATATAGGGCTGGAGGAATTTGTCTATAAAGCTGCTGAATTGGATGAGCATCCCCAGTTGGAATTTCATGCTCTCAACTGAGGGGACGGTGCTCTTTGCCCTCACCTGACACAGTCACTACTTTCGCTTCTGTCTCAGCCACCTTCAGCTCCCGGTGAGACAGCCCTAAGGTCTGAACTTCCTGCACTAGGTATAGTTCTGCCATATATTTTCAAGGAGGCAGAGTCACCATGTGGTCATTCAGGTTCATGACCCGAACCAGAACTAAGCCACCCAATACATCATACAGGGTGTGCCCCACTGCTACTCCTTCCAGCTAGAGGACAGGTTCCACCACTACTGTAGTACCCTGTAGCCTCCTATGTGTACCTATGGATAGTGAGATCAGCAACTCGTGTCTTGCCTGCACACTTACTGGTTGAGAATGGGTTAATTTAACGGTGCCCACCCACCCAGTGAAACCTTCCAACTCGACACTGTCGAAGAGCCCGTTGCAGAGTCTGGTGGGGTGGACGATCATCAGGGACATGCCTCCGGTATTTGGCCTCAACTTGTGAGACATGAGTCCATTAAGGGCTTGTAGCACATTCATACCTAGAATCACTGGTACTTGTGAGTCCAAAGTATTCAGTATCACCACCAAGCCTTTTTCTTTCACAAGTTGTCCCCAGACCTCAATGTCACCTTGCATGACTCCTAAAGTTTGTATCAGAAGGTTATTGGGAGCTTTTGAAACCACCCAGGATGCGCTTTAAACAAAGTAGGTAGAAAGTGTCTTTCAAATGCCAGCCTAGTGAAGGTGGTAACCTGCAAGCCTGTATCTACTAAACAGGCCAATTCCACCCTATTAAACTTAGCTTTGACCACTGGTCTCTCCCCAACTAAGTCTTTAGCCTCTAGCAGGGTGTAGAACTTGGTGTTTCCTCCTACAGTTCGCCCCAAAACTGAAGTCGTATCCAGTTTAAATCGCCATGTTGGAGTCACTACCCTGTCGGGGGCAGTTCTTGATCACGTGGCCTACTTCATCACACTTCCAACACCTAAGTCTGTTATCTCTCGTTTGTGTAGGTTCCCAGCCTCGGGTGAATCTACTCATAACTCTCCGTTGGGCATGGTACGTCAGTCTACCACCTCAAGTCAGCAATGTCCCATGAAGCTCCCTCAGCGCTTCCTCAAGGGAATTCATTCTGAACTCCAACATGCTCTCTTGGACCGGCACCAACTCGACTGGTGGTATAATAGAGATAGCTTCCGCCTCCTCCTTCTTCTCCAAAGTGATAGTCTCCTTTAGCACTTAGTGGAAGGTCAGGCAGGGATCCATCTTAACACACTCTTTTAAAGTCCTTCACAGTGACTGACTTTTCAAGCCCAGCAGAAATTAGCAGAATGTAGCGCCAGTTTGTTCTCTCTTTTGCAAAGTGGTTATAAGCTCCTGCAGGCTGTTTGTGTACTGAGATAGTGTTTCATTTTCTTTCTGATAATGGGCGAAAAATCTCTAACTTAACACTGACTCGGAAGAAACATTCCCATACATATCCTCGAGAAGACCCAGGATCCACTCAAAGCTTACTCTTTGGCATGTAAGGTGCAACATAACTGTTTTCCTGGCTTCTCCTTCCAGAATTCTAAGCACGAATTCTGCTTTCAGATGTGGGGGGATATTACACAGTTGAACAGCCCCCTCCAATCTTTCCATCCAATCTTCTAACAAAACATTGTCCCTGCTAAACTTGGGTAGGTGACTTAGTAGTGCGCCCACTGGGACTGCGAGTGAGGCGTCAGACGATGTGAAAGTAACTTTCAGTCACATATCTGTATCCATCCTGTTGAACTACGCCAAATCTAAAATTGTGGTTGGCGAACAAGCAGAGTCTTTAACTTTATTTCTTCTTTACTCTATATTTAGTGTGGGAGAATGTCCACACCTGTCCTGAGACCTCACAGGTACTCTCCTTCCTGCTCTCTGTGCAGGGGCACTAAACAACCCCTTCTGTTGCTTAACAGTATAGACCACACAAATTACCTTCTCAAAATGGGACATGCCACACCAACCTCTCTTCTGCTTCTTCTCTCTCCTGTGTCTGATCTCAAGCACCTCCCTCTTCCTTTGCTGTCACTCTCCCTCTACAACTGTCTTTGCCTCTCCAACTGCCTTCTCTCTGGTAAATTCCTTTGCCAGCCACAGCTCTTCACCTTCTTTGTTCTGGTGCCATCTACTGGTGAAGAGGACACACAGCAGCCTCTTGTTACAGACTGACAGGTTTCTTCCTATGAGTAGACAGTGGAGATACCAGTCAAATAAGCTCATCTATCCAAGTCGCATGGCCTTCTCCCTGTATCTAGCTCAGCTTTACTGGATTTAACTGTTCTTGTAAAGTGGTCTCTCAAGTATTAGTATAAATTGCTGCATGAAAATAAAAAATTCATAACTCCACACTTTTTTTCCAGCATTGTCAATACTCTTAATGGCTCTTCTTTTTTAATATCCCATTGGTTGGAACATCAACAGCCAAGCAGCAGCTGCAAAGATCATATGTCAATTTCTGACAGAAGCATTTACAACCCAGTACCGGTCATTATGCTGCACTAAAGGGTTAAATGGAATCTGTAAGGTCTTTTATGCTGCCCTAAAACCAGGTTCACTGTACCTTGTCCCCAAGATAGACATAAATAAAACTTGGCTTAAATTTTATTATGTGACCTTTACATATAATTACCAATAAAATGAGAACCCTTGTCTCTAACTGGCTGCCAATGTGACAATTAATTAACCATAATCATGAAATGCTATTAGTAAATCAAAGTTACATTATGCTGAATGATCAAACTCATCTTAATTTATTTTTATATGGCACATTCTTAGATATTTTTTCATATAAAAATAGGTCTGCTATCTGATTTCAAACAGCGGAGGTTTATGATTTGTGCTGTAAATTTAGATCATATGTTACTTAAATGGTGTTAAAGGAAACCTGTCAAGTGGTTTATGCTGCCCTAGCTGAGAGTAGGATGCTATTGAGGAAGAGAAACCAAGCTTTGTGATATATAAGGTTATATGATTGAGGAAGAGAAGCTGAGCTCTGTGATATGTAGGGTTATATGATAAAGGAGAGAAGCTGAGCTCTTTGATATATAGGGTTATATGATAGAGGATTAAACCTGAAGTCTGTGATATATAGGATTATATGATAGAGGGAGAGAAGCTGAGCTCTGTGGTATATAGGGTTATATGATAGAGGTGAGAAGCTGGGCTGTGTGATATATAGGGTTATATGATAGAGGAGCTGAGCTCTGTGATATGTAGGGTTATATGACAGAGGGAGAGAATGAACTCTGTGATATTTAAGGTTATATAATAGAGGAGAGAGACTGAACTCTGTGACATATAGGGTTATATGATTTGAAGCAGGATTTCTGAGTAAAAAGCAGAGAAAATCTTTGAAAGTGAAAGTCTTCCTGGCCCCATCCACACAAGGGATTGACTGTTAGCTCTGTAAACACACTGATACAGGGAAATCTGTCAATCATTTTATGTGGGCGGAGTATTGTCTCTCAAGGAGTCTGTTCAGTATTTTCTCTGCTTTTTCTCAGAAATCCTACTACAAATCACATAAACCCACAGTATCTCACAGAAGTGAGTACACCCCTCACATTTTTGAAAATATTGTATTATATCTCTTCATGAGACAACACTGAAAATATGAGTACAGCTTGTTTAAATTTGGTGTCCCTTGAAAATAACTCAACAGAGAACTATCAATGTCTAAACCTTTGGCAACGAAAGTGTGTACACCCCTAAGTGAACATGGATAAATTGTGCCCAAAGTGTCAATATTTGTGTGACCACCATTATTTTCCAGCACTGCCTTAACTCTCTTGGGCATGGAGTTCACTAGAGCTTCATAGGTTGCCACTGCAATACTCTTCATGATGACATTACATTACTGGTAGATGTTAGAGACCTTGCACTCCTCCACCTTTCATTTGAGGATGCCCCACAGTAGCTTAATAGGGTTTAGGTCTGGAGACATGTTTGGCCAGTCCAGAGCTTTAGCCTAGTTTTCTTTAGTAAAGCAGTGGTCATCTTGGAGGTGTGTTTGGGGTCATTAACATGTTAGAATACTGTCCTGTGGCCCAGTTTCTGAAGGAAAATGATAATGTTTGTTTCAGTATGTCACAGTACATGTTGGCATTCATGGTTACCTCAATGATCTGTAGCTCCCCACAGCACTCATGCAGACCCAAACCATGACACTTCCACCACCATGCTTGACTGTAGGGAAGACACACTTGTCTTTGTACTCCTCACCTGATTGCCACCACACACACATGACACCATCTTAACCAAATAAGTTTATCTTGGTCTCATCATATCACAGTACATGGTCCCAGTTATCCATGTCCTCAGTCTGCTTAGTCAACAAACTGTTTGCGGGCTTTCTTTTGCAACATCTTTAGAAAAGGTTTCCTTTTGGGATGAGAGCCATGCAGACCAATTTGATGCAGTGTGGTGCGTATTGTCTGAGCAATGTCAGGCTGATCCCTCCACCCCTTTAACCTCTGTATCAATGCAGGCAGCACTTATATATCTATTTTGAAAAGACAATCTCTGGATATGACGCTGAACACGTGCATTTAACATCTTTGTTAGACCATAGCAAGGCCTGTTCTGAATGGAACCTGTCTTGTTAGACCATTATATAGTCTTGCTGAAGCTTATTTTCAAGGTCTTGGCAATCTTCTTATAGCCCAGGCCATCTTTATGTAGAGCAACAATTCTTTTATTTAGATCCTCAGAGAGTTCTTTGCCATGAGGTGCCATGTTGAACTTCCAGTGACCAGTATGTGAGAATGATAACACCAAATATAACACACCTGCTCCCCATTCACAGCTAAGACATTGTACACAACGG